>JAXQGX010000115.1:0-21181 GCA_037040455.1 Irpex sp. P115-07
GATTGGTCCCTGCGCTTGAGGTGCATGATGTGCGGGTTGGGGACGAGCCAGGAGCGTTGGAAGGCTGCGTGTGTGGGAGGAGTGGGAGGGGCGCGGGCGTAGGGGACGAAAGGGGTGTCCTTGGAGCGCGCGGTGGTCGACGTAGAGGCGGCCAGCTCTCCGAAGGGGCGACTGTGGTTCGGGAAGGTCTTGTGCGAGACGTGCAGGAACGTCCCTTGAGACGACGAGGCGGGTTTCGATTTTTGGACAGTCGAGAGTGGGACGTCGGGCTCTTCTTCTGACTCGGGCTCCTCCATCTCTGACTCGCCGTCGTCGTCGAAGACTACTCGAGGAACGGGTGGCTTCGCATCAGCGTCGTGATCGGACTCTGCCACGTCTGACTCTCCTTCTGCGTCCACGTCGACCTCCATGGGTTGGTAGTCGTCGTGGGGTGAGCGAGGGCGGTCGAGCGCGTTGTCTGACTCGACCTCTGACTCGCCTTCGTCGCGGTAGAGCGCAGGAAGAGGGAGGGGGCTCTTGGATTGATTCTTGGCCGGTGGAGATGCGGTGTCCGGGGCCATTGCGAGGCTCCTGCCGTCTTGGTTAGTCTCCTCCATCACAAGCGGTGTTCAGGTTGAGCAAGGAGGCAACTAAGGGCATAGGAAAGATGTCAGTGCACCTTAGAGAAAGTTGTAGTTGAAACTGAGCACTCACCGAATCGTTACCCGCAACTCAACGTTCTGCAACTCTCTGCCCGCACCGCTGAATGTCGATAATCGAGCTTTTGTGTGAACGAGAAAGGAGAGGAGGTGCTCGTGGTTGCAGACGAGAAACAACGTGTTGAAAATCGTTGATTTTGATCTCGGTAAAATGGTGGCCACAGACACTAGGCGCGCAAGGCATGTTGGCTAGCTCGTGGCCTGGAGAGGCAGTGTGCTTATGCTTCGCTTATGTATCGCACGAGTGTCGCGTGAACTGGAGGAATTCATGGCGATGGTTGAGTACAAGGAGATGGTGGTGGTGGTAAGAGAAAACGGAGCGTGAGCGTCAGGAGAGCGAATCATCTTGTTTCGAGCGATGCGAACAGGCAGGCGACCAAGTCTTGCAATTCTTCGTAGATGACGGGCTAATTCACGTCTTCTCTCCTCCCCTCTCTGCAACGGTTACAGAGAAGGACCAACTTAAGTTCAATGCGGATTTATTAGCTCGCATTTACAAAGAACTCACATCGGCCATGGCCATGGGAGGGTTGGCTGTAGAGGCTGACAAAACCGAGCTCATCCACTTCAGGAAAGGCACAAAAGCGTGGTCTCCTGGGTCGCCACTAGGCCCCAAGGTCACGCTTGATAACACGGATGGAACGTCCGTGATTGTTGAACCTTCAGGAATACTTCGATACCTGGGATTCTTTCTCACACCGAATCTGTCGTGGAGACATCATATTCGGTTCTACGCTAACAAAGCTTGTTCCACGGTGAACGGGCTGCGTCTACTGGGTAACTCCAATCGTGGATTTAGCCCCTATCATAAGAGACGTTTGTACATTTCCAATGTACTACCTGTCATGCTCTATGGAGCAATGCTCTGGTGGCGACCGACATGGAAGCTGCAGGGTTGGATCGCGACTGAACTTCAAGCAGCACAATCGCGAGCAGCACGATGGATCACGGGTGGCTTCCGTACTACCCCCATTGGTGCCCTTGAAATGATGGCGGGACTCATACCCATACGTCATCAAATCGACAAATACATGTCGAAAGCGACTCTCAGAGCGCATACTGTCCACGCGGGTCATCCTATGAGGGCTAATCTCCCCATGGGATGGCTGCAGGATAACAATGAATTGCACACACAGCCCTTCCGACTGCAACAAAGGCGGCACGGAAACGGCAATGTGTATAAGAAAGATCAGACGATAGAGACTCCTTTCAGGCATATCTATCAAACTGCAAGTGAGACCATGACGGAAACGTTTGATCCACTACACAACGAAGCTTGGCCTGGTCGGCGTGTCATAGACACGTACGCTGACAGGATTGACAAGTATCTAAATGCCCCCAAAAAGAAAGGGGATAGAGACGCGAAAGCGACCTTTGATAAGTGGGTCCGTGAGGATCTCACTCCGAGAATCGAGCTGGCTGAGAGCCTCTCGACCGTAAGAACGATTTGGACTGACGGCAGTCTACATTGGGACCAGGCCCACAAACGACGTAAGTCGGGTGCGGCATGGACAGTTAAGCATAAGGGGATCGTCGTCAAAAGCAACAAATGCCCCTTAGGAAACGCGTCTCCATTTGATTGTGAGATCGCTGCCCTGGCTTCTGGCCTAAGGGATTGCGTGGATCAATGTCCCGAGGACATTATGGAAATCCACATCTTTGCTGACAGCAAGTCGGCACTGTCATCTCTCCTCGACCCAAAGACCAAACCGGGACAGAGAGATAAATTATGGGCATGCTCGTTCATTCGAGCGTTCCTTGACGGGAATCCGGACAGACGTATCGGTCTGCACTGGGTCCCTGGTCACGTTGGTATCAAACAGAATGAGGATATCGATAAATTAGCCAAAGAAGCTACGGAACTAGACCAGCCAAACCACACCACTCTCAGTGTGGCGAAGCAGAACATCGACGCTGCGGCCCTTAAACTATGGCAGGGCATGATGCGTGAGCCCAGATATGCTGGGCATCAGAATCTCATCAAACTTGGTGAGCATAAACACGTCAGACCGGTCGCCAAACAACATTGGTGGCTGCGTACACTTGGCGGCGCAGACAATAGAGATTGCCTGAGCAAGACCACGGGACACACTGAGCTGTATGCCAGAGCGACCCGTCTCATCTCTGGACACATGCCTATCGGCGAGTACAGAAAGGACTTTAAGCTGGACGGGCGCACCACATGCGCCTGTGGATCTCCAGATACGCGTGAGCACATGCTCACCAACTGCCCGTTGTGGATCCGTTGCTGGCCCACACCCCTTCCCCTTACTCCAGAAGAACGTGATCTACTGGAAGGTATGGACCCGGTTGATGCCCGGGATGTTCAGCAATCCTTTGGCAAGGAAAAGATTGCTCATTTCCTGCTCATGAATCCCATGGCAGGAACGTTTGAATGGGCAGATCTGTGCGACAAAAGGGACGCAGATCTGGAAGAAGGGAAGCTCGATTCGTATGCGGTCACACGTGTCATCGTCGAGACTTCCCTTAAGAAGAAAGTATACGAGGCGTACACTAATCGTGTGAACCTCGTCACCACAGAGAATGTGCTGATTGGCCAGGCGAACTCCTTCCACCAACAATGGGGGTCTAGCCACGAGTGGACAATCCGCATCCTGTGTGAAAAGAACGTCATTGATCCTGAGGCTGACCTTCAGTCAGATCAATTCCCTAGACGGTTACCTCCGGCGAAGAAGCCTAAGAAACCGAAGCAACCGAAGAAGAATCGGGAGCTGTGCAGGTCACAGTTTGCGGACTGGGTGTTCAACAACCTGGACCGTGATCTGACTTTCCACCCTCCTCCATATAAATGGGGTGAGGAACCTCGAACGCGCCCCCGAAATCATGAGGGGCGCATCATGCGCGACGCGCTGAACTTTGACTCTGATGATGACGAGGAGGAGGAGTACATTCCTCTTCTCCCTCGAATGATTCCTCAGGCGTCTCTACCAAGTTCACGACCGGCACCTCTGGCAAGGGATGATCCTGATCCCGAGCTGGAAAGAGTGCGGCGGCTTACTGGACCTTCTTCTTCTATGGTTCAGGAAGCTGCCCCCGTGGGGCAACGAAGACGTGCTCTGCGGGCGAAGAATACAGGTGGTACGTACCTGTTCATCAACACTGCCTCATCACCTGAGGCCTCGGGAACGCAAGACAACGTACAAACACAGGAGAGGGAGGGAATCGGAGATTTTTCTTTGGGTGCGGTAGCGGAGGATCACGATCCAGATCCATGAGGACACACGGCGTAGCCACCTCATCCGCCCGCGGCGATGAAGCCGGGCAGCAACGCCTGGGCTCTGACCATCTTTCTCTCTTCTGGCAGGAGGGGGTGGTTCTGGTGTCTGACCAACGCTGGGGCCCCATTGGCGAACAAAGCCTACTCTCCATCAAACGTTCTTAACGTAGCGGGTGCTGTCAGCCGCGAAATCGGTCATTGTTACGGACTTTCACGGACTGGTGTCTTACATGTGTTATGTACACGATAGACGTAAATTTAGATGGAAAAAAAAAAAAAAAAAAAAAAAAAGAGCGATGCGAACAGGTAGAACCGAAGTCGTCAATCATGTCTAGTGGAAATCGGATTGGCTGATATCTTGTTATCCTACAGTTGTGCTCGGTTTGCGATGCGAGCAAGGTCGTTCTCTGGAGTTGCTCGGCAATTATAGATCAATCCCGCCCTATATCCATATCTGGTAGTGGGCGGGATCATTAAGCGCCAAATGTTAGCTTCCATCGCCGACGGCTCGTCTTGAACTCATCTCTTGCCACCGCCCCCGACGTCGCCGCCGTCATCTGTGTCGTCTCCAACGGGTCTTTCTTTCTATTTTCTGGGTCTTCTTTCTACTGGGCGTCTTGATAGCTTAATACCTCGTGGCAGACACGAGCTTCACACTCGCTTGTTTTACTCACTCTTTCCTCCGTCTCAGACAACTCTCACTCGTTCGGAATCTATATGCCTGTTGCTGCTAGCCCGTCTGCCGTCTCGAACTCAAATGCATTGCCCTCAGCGTCCTCACCGCAGCCTGCAGCAGACAGAACCGATATCACCGTCCCACCAGCGCCGGAGGTCCATGTGAACGGAAAACCCACCACAACCGACACGCCCCTTCGCACACCCAAATCTTTGAATGCAAATCCTCCAACAGACGCAGAGGCATCGGCATGGGGAGCCAACTTTTGGGTGACGTTGGCAGATCCTGCAGTAAGTGTCACTTACCCTTTCGCCATGCTACTCATGGTTATAACCGTCTTGTTTGTTCATGGCAGACAGGTGTTTCGTTCTACGCGTGCCCAGCAACTGGAGAAGTAAGCTGGGACCCACCAGTCGGAAACTTCCTGTGAGTCAGCCAATGCGAGCATGATTGATCGCGTCCCTCATCACCATGTTGCCATGCTGCATGCAGGCTGCCACCCAGCCCTGATGGAGAGTGGTGGGAGATGGTGGACGAAGCAAGCGGGCTCCCGTACTATTACCACACCAAGTCTGGGGAGACGGTCTGGGAACGACCGCAAGCGTTTGTCATACCGCTTACTGTGCTCCAGGTGAGTATCCCTCTAATCATTCCTGCATCGGGTACTGATGACATACTAGAATACGAGTCTCGCTCGCCGCTTGTCGCTGACCAAGCGTAGCTCCGTTGTATCCCAACACTCGAGCGAAAATACCCCTCATAAACTCGGCTACCGGCGTTCGCGATCATACCACGAGGAATACGACTCCAAGCGTGCAAGCACCTCGTCATCCCTTAACCCTCAACAAAGCCCACGACGCCGCACACAATCGACCGCGCGAGGAAACACAACCTCCTCCCAACCCAGCCCGACCTCGTCCAAGCCCAAGACGGTGAAACGCTCTTCTTCAAGTGAGAAGTACAATATCCATAACCAACATGCTTCTCCTCTGGCATACGAGCGAGGGCATCCTCTCGCTCCCATACCCGGTTCACCATACGCCACGGATGCCTCCCCACCTCCCTCCCCGACTGGCGAACGCAGCAAATCCCGGACGTCCCAGTCATCTTCGCGGCACGAGAAGCAGAAAACTACACCGAAACCTGCGTCGACGCCCAAGAGTAGAGACTCACCGCCAAAGACTAGTCGACAGGTGTCAAGCGAGAAGCTCGAACGGTCGCGTTCGTCGAAATCGATCAAGTCTAACTTGGAGTTCGTACCGTATCGCGCCCCGCAACCCCAGAGTCTGAATGCCGCGTTGGAGAAGCTCGCCCAGTCTTCGCCGTCTTCGAGCATGTCGTCACAGGAGAAGAAAGATGACAAGGGGAAGGAGAAGGAGAAAGAGAAGAGACCGTCGGGTACCATGGACGAGTGGGGTGCCAGGCTGTCGATATCCCTCGGTCGATCGTCAGGGCAGAACCTACGGCAACGTATCAGCGTAGATCCAGGCGCAGAGAGCAGGCTGCGAAGCGTCACCGCGCCAAACTCGCCTACGAGCGACACCAACAAGGAGAACAAATCCGCGTCGCCCGCTCCGTCGTCGTGGAACCTTAAACACCAACCTTCCGTATCCTCTTCAAAGTCGGCGAGCCAATTAAACATATCGACACCGCGAATAGTAGGCAAGGAGATCAGCGCGCCTGTTTTTGATGCGGAGGCGACGAATAATATGAGTCCTGTGAAGATGCGCAATGCTGGTAAGCCTATTCTTGTGCCTCCGCCGAATGGCAGTGGTAGTGGGAGGCCGTCGATGCAGGGGCGGGAGTCGAGTAGGAAGAGCGAGAGTGCGCCGTTGGGACCGGAGGCGTATTTTCCGAAGAGGCGAACGTCGACGTTGAACACTGGGTGAGTGTATTGGACATTGCTTGGGGCTTTTGCGCTGACTGTATGCGCCGTTTTCCTTCGTAGAGCGTACCCTGCGTTACCCGACGACCTCGCATCTGACATACAGCAGTTTTCCGAGTCGCAGTTCGCGAGGCAATATTTCTCTACTCACCGTACTGGATTCATCTTCCGTCGAACGGTGCCCGTCTCTCAGATGATGGCCTGGCAGAAGGTACGAGCATCTAAATACTGTGGTGCAACTTTCAAGTCGCTCATATGTGTATGTCTTTAGGCTCCTTTGAGCGCGCCCCTTCTTCAGCTCAGCAAACCGCTCCTCAAAGAAGCGGTCAGGACGTTCAAGTCGATACAGAAGATCATGGGCGACAAAGACCGTGACAAACCTGTCAACCATAGCGCCTCGACGTCGTCTTTCGTCGCTTCGGGCGCTGTGCTCGAAGAAGAGCGTGCGCTGCTCGCTGAAGGCCTTTCCCACGGCGAACTGAGGGACGAGATTTACTGTCAAGTGATGAAGCAGTTGACGAATAATCCCAGCACGTACGTTTGTCTCGTCATTGGTTCCGGAGCAAATGTTGATCATGATTTGTACTCAGCGAGAGCGTGTTCAAGGGGTGGCAGTTGCTGTGTGTGTTGCTGGTTACCTTCCCGCCGTCGAAGAACTTCGAGCCTTCGTTACGCTCCTTCATCAATCAGGCGACGGCTCAGCACGAAGGTCGAGTGGATATTATGGCCAAGTACTGTCTACGGCGATTGGCGTACATCTCACGGAAGGGCCCTCGCGGTAAAGCCCCAACGACATCGGAGATCGAGGCCGCATCCGTCAGTACCTCTCTCATACCGATGTCGATTATATGCGCTGATTTGTTTGTGTAGGATGCAGCCTTCCATCCGTCGATATTTGGAGAGTCGCTAGATGCCATCTTCAGACTCCAAGAGCGCAACTACCCTGATCAGAAGGTTCCTATCATCCTACCGTTCCTTTCGGACGGTATCCTCGCGCTGGGAGGCACCAAGGCTGAAGGCATCTTTCGTGTGCCAGGAGACGGAGACCTCGTCTCCGAGTTGAAGCTCCGTATGGACAAGGGCTATTACACCCTGGACGGCTTCGACGACCCTCACGTCCTCGCGTCGCTACTGAAGCTCTGGCTCAGGGAGCTCGCGGATCCACTGGTCCCCGACGAAATGTACAATGACTGCGTGTCGCGGTCGAACGACCCAGAAGCTTGCGTCTCGATAGTCCACCAGTTACCGACTATCAATCGGAGGGTGGTGCTCTTCGTCGTGAGCTTCCTGCAGCTGTTCCTGGACGAGAAGGTGCAGCTGGCGACGAAGATGACCGCTCCAAACTTGGCTCTCGTGATGGCTCCCAATCTGCTGAGATGCAACTCGGACTCGATGGCGGTGGTGTTCACAAATGCTCAGTACGTGTTTCCGTGAGTTCGACCTTCGATGTCCTGACGCTGATATGTATATGTGATGTAGATACGAGCAGGCGTTCGTGCATAATCTTCTCATGCATCTTCGATGCGACGTCGTCGATCCCGACTTCGTCCCCTCGCATGCTCGTGGGGCTATCCCTTCTCCTACACCCCCGATCCCTCTACGCAAGACGAAGTCTAACAACGTTCAACGTCGCTCAAACTCATAGTACGGGACTTGCGTTCCTCGTTGGCGTAACCCTTGCACGTCCTTCCGCGTAGTAACTATTGTCACTTAATAATCTACCCGTACATGTTCATTGCAACGCAAATTGAATTTAACAGTCTACGCGATACTCGGTCAGGGGACTTCGTGAGTCGTTCCCCGTTTCGTAGTGTCGTCAGTCTATCATGGGCAGCGTGCTCGGAGAGCTGCTTTATGCCGATAGTCTTCGTACGTGTAAGGGCTGCGAGGGAAAGCGAAGCAGGACGTACGTCGATACTCCTCTGGTCTTGAAGCGGTAGGGACACGTAAGCTCCCTTGGAAGTTCCTTTCGCGAGTACGTTGTCGCTCAATCGGGTCCCTCTGCTTGTCTACGACAAGTGTGAAAAGTCGTATGAGATACAATTGGGGTATTTGATACAGCTCCATCAACTTCTAACCTACAAGTCATGCTACGGATTGTTTTGTACTATTGGTCTACTACGGCTGTCACAACAATGCATACGATCTGCTGACGGACATTGTTCTAGTCCGTATACTCGATCATCATGCGAAACTCGAGACATATATCTGAGAAGGGAACACGACGACGAGCAGGGGTTTACGTTTTGGCAACGTATATGCACTGAAAATGACGACGATGTGGATGAGCGGAAGCACTAGTAACGAGGTCGAGGTGCGATGGTTCAAGAAGAAGGCGAACGTATGCTTATGTCTGCGCTGTCTTTGGTGTTTTGTATATTTCATATCGCCCGCGTATTTTTGCGTCAGAAAATGAGTAGCTCGCACGAGGCATCCGAGACGGCATCGTCAACGGTATGTGCTTCTGTCAGTACGTAAATTAGACACGAATTCCATCGCTCAAGTAAGAACACTCACTGACTCTCGTACTTGATTAGGTCTCAGATTTGTCCTCGGGATAGATGTTTGGAAGGCAGAGGCCCTCGTTTCCATAGTATCCCGAGGCGTACTTGAAGAAACAGTACGTCGCCAGCATAGGCGAGACTTCACCGCTCGAAAGCGGGCCTGCACGGTAGGCTGGTGAAATGAAGAGCGTTCTCTTCTCCCTGACCAGGAATACCGTCTTGTCGAACGAGGATAGAACTCCTAGCTTCGACCGTGCAAGCTTACGCCATAGCTAATGCAGTTTGGAAACGGTGAGTGAAGGTCTCGGAGTATACTTGGATGATAGCATAGTATTCACCGGGATGAGAGCTTTAGTGACCTCTTCCTTGTTGGCATCGGAGACGGTACTAGGCCAGTGAAAGTTGACGGCTGAGCCTTTAGAGAACTTCGTGCTGCTCGTTCGAAAGAGGTACGCAAGTAATTCGTTGGCGTCATGGTTGTCCGTCAAAGTCGCCGAGTCGCCATCGTCACTGCGACTGACGAAGACGTTCTTGCTCGTGAAAGCGATGGAGACTAACGGTTCGATGCGGGGTTTATCCGAGCTTGGATCTTCGACGTACCTCAGGAGCGCGTAGTCTTCAGGAGGTGGTAGCGCGGAAAGATAAGACTGCTTCGAGTCTTCCACATGAGACAGGACTATGAAGACATGGAGAGCTGCCATAATCGGGCGAAGCAAAGTGAGGTACACATGAAGCGTGATGTCGTTCATGCAGCAGAAGAAAGGTAGGAGATAATCGTTTGTGATCTCGGGGTGGATCCTGTTGACCGTTCTAATTCCCTCTGCGCCTGTGAGGGGAGGATAGGAAGTCTGTCGTTCTGTTTCGAGCAGATTGTGCAACATGTCTGGAGCGAATACAATCGTCTCTAGCTGTTCTCCATCAAGGATGTCTATATCGGCTTCGTTGACACCTCGATTCGTATTCAGGGCACCTTCAGGGTGGATAGGATGCGAGGGCGGGAAAGCGGTTTGCAGGAGATCGTAAAGAGTAACTTTGGATATGTTACTCTCGGGGCTGCCAGGAGGTCGAATCATGTCTTCCATCAGCTTGTCGACGTTCAGAATCGCGCGAGTAGACACTGTCATGCTTCCTGTTCAGAAGTTACAGTCGACGACGGTATAGTTCTGGAAGTAAGAGTCGACCACAGTAAGTGCGCATGCGTACGTACTACGTACACGAGAGCAAGTCACAGTAGCGCTTCTGCTACTATCGTACATTACGTAATCATCTCCTACTAGCAGGCGCTCAACGTTCCACCATGACTTACTTAGTAGGTTCACGCTTCAATCTTCAAACTCGAAGTTCGAAATCGTACCTCGTCTCCAGCTCATAGTTCACTGTATCTCAGAATGAAAATCATTGCGTGTAGCGGCGACAACAAGAACGGGTACAACGGGTAAGTGCGAATCACCTTCATGAGTGACAAATACGACACCAGTTTGATTCGCATTATCAGCAGCCTTTGATTTTCAATACTCGTGTATCGCACACCATGACGAATTCACAGCTTGAAATACATATTCTCAATTCTCTACTTCTGACGGACCAAAGGGAAACAAGTACATTAACTCTAACTCATTTTTTTAACCACGTAGCACTGTGCTCCAGCACCGCCATACCGCTGTACACAATGAATGAAGGCCCGACGCTGGAGAGTAAGGCCATGATGTACAGGGCCCCCAGACGATCAGCACTATATTGACAATTCGGGAGGACGGTAGTGGTAAGCAACGTTGAGGGTTCCAGTGACAAACGGCTCCTACTCACGCGTTTGCACTTCCCTTCTAATATACATTCTTCTCCCATTTCCTTTCAACTTACTCGTTGGCAGGGCGTTGGGATCCCTTCACGCAACGAGCCACCTTCTTCCAAGCGGTCTTCAGGTGCCCCACGCCCGCAGCAGGTCGAGCTTGACCTAGGACTTGATCGAGGGCCCGGGGACGACCGCTCATGCGCCTACGAGCTGTCCCATTGACTGGCTTGCGGTGAGTCTCGCGAGGTTCTGTCAAATGTTTAACATTCAGTTCACGGGCTAGTGGAAATCAACGCACCGGCAACTTCAGTCACCCCCACGGGTTCGAACGTTCCGTCACTGGCAGGCAGGTTCCAAAACCCTAGTTCGTCTACTTCTAAAATGTCGTCGTCCTCGAATTCGGTGGTTGGAACGGGCACTGTCCTGTTTCGAGAGGCGTCCTCGATACTGGCAGAGAGTCTAAGTGCGTCTCTTGCCGCGATTTCCTTTTCTTCGATCGTCGGGAAAGGCACTAATCCATCTTTACGAGCGTCCTCGATGCTAGTGATTCCTGGCTCCATCAATTCGGAAACACTGGCGATAAGTTCGTCGTAAACTATAAGAGATTCATGTGACATCCACTCGTGAGTTCTCTTGGTACTGCCATCTCACTATGGTGGTTACTACTTACCGGTATCGGTATCCTCCTCGCCATAGGCGGACGTCCTCGTCAACTTGCCCCTGCCTCTCAGTCGCAGCCACTCCTCCGTCACTGCGAGATCGCCTCGTACAGGATTATAGTTGTCTCCACAATCGACGACCTCGAGATCACGATGCTCCGCCTTTGCCAGTGCTGACGCGGTAATACCACGATCTGCCGGTTGTGCCACCAATCTCCTATTGGCACTCGTGTTCTTGCACGTCTGAATAAGTTCGAGAGCGTCTTTCCTCCGCGGGTACAGAACCGGGCGATCTTCCCGGTGTTGCGCTTTGGCTGCGGGAATGGCCATGGCCAAGTGCTTGTCCTTCACGTGGTTTGCCCTGTTGCGCCAATCCCCGCCTTCCAAGGCTTCGGCCACATAGGTCCGCATGTTCAGGCGGACGCGTGACTCGACAGCGCGAGTGGTACGGAAAGGGTCGTCTCTACGAACTAGTATTCCGCGAGGGGCGAGGACGGGTGTGCGGCCAGTTGTCTGGGGTTGGCCGCGGCCAGCCAGAACGTCGGTGGAAGGATGCATGAATAGGCTGTGTGTCGCAGTTGGGTAGGCTTTAGGTGTATTGCCGTCTATGGTGTACGTTCCAGATGTGCACAGTCCACTCTCGACGACCTAGTGTTAAGTGGGTGGAGGTGGGAGGTTGAAGAGCGAGCACGGCTCAGCGGCCATAATTGATGGGCGCGTCAGGCGGATTTCCGGCTCCGACACTCCTGCCCTTTTGGGAAGGTACGCCTTACCACTTATTTCCATTATCTTCTAGCTAGTATATTATAGTAGGTATAATCTGTACACTTTTGAATCTCATCTAGCCTAGCTGTCTTTGGCATCGGATAGTAGCGACTGTCCGCGGAGCTGCGTTGCGTTGAGTGCAGAGGAGCTGGACATCTCTCAGTACATTTACGTTCTTCCCTTGTATCATTAATATCTTTAATGCTTAATACATGTGGTACATTACATAGTGGCAACGAGTATTCCCTCACCGCACGAGGCTCCTTGTGACAAGAATATAACTTCCCCTTTGGGAAGATCACGCTCATTGTGACTGGACCCGATCCGATCTGTCACTTCTCGCACTGCCAGTGAGCGCCAGTTCTTTCGAGGTGACCGACTCTGTACGATTTCTCTGCTATGAGCCGATCGCTGTGAAACGCGCTGTTATCCCTCATCACTATCGCATAGGAAAGTTACTTCCTTGATCTTGTAATCATGATGTTCTCTAGTTACTGACTTTCCTCTTAGACCTCACTGGCAGGCTGTACAGCTCGCACAGAGAACTCACAACATTCTGACGCTGTATCAAGAGAGTCGTGAGCCGAAGCTCTGAGGCAATACCATATACAACAGCTGCATCGAACATCGTCTCAAGCTTAACCCTTGCTCGCTTGGTCTTGCCGCTGTAAGTAATATGGAAAGAAGCTAGCATAATGCGATGCCGTTGAGTACTTGTATCCCCGTGCATACCCCAGCGTTATATCACTCTTGTACTCATGCCTGACAGAGCCTAGAGCAATTCGATCAAGATCACCACTCTCCGGGTGCGAGCTACTTATATATGTATAGGCATCCACTGGCCGGTTCTTCTTACAGCCTCAGATACAGACGACTTCTGCAGCCCCACATTCCAGAATGCCTTCCAAGTGTATCAAGCTCATCGACCCGAAGTCGATTCTCCCCGCCACATATTCGCGATTGTATGGCATCAAGCTCAGCTCAGTGCAAACACTCCCCCCGTCCGACTCTGCGCTCGCCGCGTTCGAAGCGATCTCGATAGTTCCAGATACGGATCAGCTAATTATCCGTGGGAAATATAAATCGGATGAATCCCAACCAGAACATAAGGCTGCCGTTTGTAAGATGGCGCTGTCGGACGGTGGCGACTCGGACGCGGAAGACCTTGATGCTCTACGTCAGGAGTTGGAGTTTTACTGTGGTCGATTACACCGTTACCAAGGGCTCATTGTCCCGCGACTCTATGGAGGCTACGAGGGAGTCTTGGAGTCGTCGAGAGCGACGGTCACGGTCGTTTGTTTGATATTGGAGGACTGCGGAGTTCCCCTTACAGAAGATTTGCCAGTGAAAAACTTCGACATCTTGTGAGTGCCACTTTCACGATGGAAGCTCTCATATACCTTCTTATCATACGTTCTAGATCCCAGGTCATGGAGAAGTTTCTTTGCCTTCACAAGCGCGCACAGGTTAGCCTCCCTGACGAGGCTTTAGAGGGCTGTCTTGTCTGGCAGCCTGACTCAAAGGATAGTATACGAGTCGTTGGTTTTGGCAAAGCTAGAGAGCATGACAATTGCAAGTGGACGGAGCCGCTACACTATTCGTTAGATAAATACGGATCTTGGTCACTCTTCAACTGTAAAGACCTGTACCATCTTTCCGGACGGATCGGCTGGCTTACTCCTGGTAAGCGTCTTCTTCAACAATTATTGAGACTGCTGCTTCCGGCAGCAGCCACAAGCAGAAGATGGAGCGCAGACTGACTGATTCGTCATACGTTTCTCAGGGGTTGTCTGGGTAGAAGGCGAAGAATACGACGTAACAAGATACCATTCGTCTGAGGAAATCATCGCCGCCCCGGCTAATTCATTCCGAAGTAATAACCCGATGTTCCGTCGCGCTGTCTTTCGTGCCGTCGAGACATACAATGAACTCTATGGAAACAGGAAGGAAACGATTTGCCAGCGATATCACCTTGACGAAGATAACTGGCCACCCAAAGCTGTTCCGCTCGCTGAATTTGATTCCGAGTTACAAAACACGACCCAGATGTTTGGGAGTGGACTCAACATCAGCGAAAGTGCCAGTGGCGTGAACAGTCAACGCTGAGCAAAGGTACGAGTGAATCAAGCCGATTCCTCTCCCTGTATTAATCTAGTTTTTACTCAAAGCAGGCATGCATAAAGTCAAAGAAGGGGCCCGTGGAAACTACCGACTTGTTGCTCTACGTAGTCCGACACATGTATTTATAGCAGTACAGAACCACTGGCAACACTGTATCGGGATTTAGGAGCTACAGACGTCGCGGTACGCTTCCTCGACGAACGGTGGATTTCCGTACTGGTGATCACCTTTACCTATCGATGTAGTATGCTACATACATTGTATACGTATTGAGAGAGGGAATGGTGTACGAATATCTGAAAGGCTACATCAAATACCGCCGTGAGCACCAGTGAAGCTTAAAGCTCAAAGCCTGACTACTAGTGGACTGGCATTCTTGCGGAAAGGCAATTACTTGGCGTTGAATGCCTAAAACATCGATAGGTATCAAACTGAGCGCGACCCATTTCCTGAATGGGAGTTTCAAATGATGCATATGTATGCTATATTAATGGCCGGGGCCAGACACGCACGCAGGATTCATACTGTGACATTCTTCCACGTAGGCGTGACAGGTCGCATATGCCAAAAAAGAGGCTACGCTCATTATCCTGACTACTTCAGTAGTGTCGGGTATAGTGGAAAGGTTACTCGCCTTCACAAACATTCCGTCTACGGCAAGCCTAGCCCGCACTACTCATGTTCCTGATTGTATGGCAAGCAGGAATACAACGTTAAGTGCCTGTGAATTGGCCGAGCATAGAGGTAGTTACCGCGACACACGGGCCACCTTGAACCTTGCGAAATTCCCCCATATCGGGCACAGTTTCCCAAGTTACTAGTAGTACCTGTGCCTCCGGGACGGCGGTAATATAATGATAATTTATGCGAGCCTAGCAAAGCCAAGTCAGTTCAAGATGGAATATGCAAAGTACCGTGCGATGAAAGGAGCGGGTAAGCTCACTATGGTCCTAAGTGATGAGCTGGACCGGGGCGGTGACGGCTACGCGTGATAAGTTCGTGGCTATAGTCACGGCTTTGGGCTTGTAAGGGCTGAAACAGCGGCCAGTCAGAGTCGGTAGAGAAAGACGGAAGGACGATTGCTCGATGGGTGAGCGAGGGTGAGCCCGAATAGTAAATCTTGAAGGGTAGCTACCGTGGCAGGTATAAAAGAGTGGTCGTTGAGAGTTTGGACAGAGTACGTACCGTCCGTCATCATTATCCAAGCAACCTTTCCCTTTACCGCTCAGAATTCTACTTTCCGTACGTCAGCTACATGCTGGTCACCCACGAGCCATTTCCCGCCGCGCGATCACGCGCTTGAATTCTCGCTATCGCACCGCTTTGACGTTGGTGTGCAATACACTCGATGCAGTCTGACGTTTCCGATACACCGTCTCGGTCGTCGAGCAGATTGAATCTATGTGCTTCAAATATTGTAGTTTTCAATCATAGAACGACCATGAGTCAGTCGCGTGAACCGAATCAGAGTACTTAATGGGTACTTACCGGGCAATCAAGCGACGCACTGCCCGCAGTCGGTCCAAATCACGGTTCAAATTCGCATCCCAATGAGAGAGTGGAAAGAAGAAAATGGTACGATAGGTCAATTGTGACTGAGATCGACTTGCGGTCGTCGTGAGCAAGGTTACGGTTGTGGGACGGTCCCAGATGCCAGTGGTGATGCGTTAGCTGTACTGACGCTCGCCGTCCTCATTTGGGCATCGTGAGCTTTGTGGCGCTCGACCTCTCTGTCAGCAGCCGACTCCTTCTGGCACTGGCCAGTAGCCATAGTACCTATCGTCACAGCTCTCGCAACGAGGATTCCATTCATCGCTTTTGTAGGACTCATACATCTCTTAAACTGCAAGGCAGAGCGGTCGCATGGCAAGGAATGAGGAATGCTTTATGAGCTGTGTCGCAAAAGAGGTACGTCCCGTGTCCGTTCATTGGTCGTCTTGTATACTAACGATTCGCACACTCTATGCCAGTACATTCATAGCATCAGCTAACGCTAATATTTCTACCCTTTCTTCTCAAATCATTACTGTACCTACAGACGTCGGGCTCGAACACGATGTTCGTTCTTGTCTGTCTTCTGTACGTACCAACACTGCGTATCTGCCAATATTGATACTCGTCGTGTCATCGACTTTCACGCTTACGCGGTGGTTCGATATGCGCAAGATACTCCCGCCGCCACCGTCATCTTTATTCATCGAGATGGGGACGATTGCTTGCGTGGGTTTCTGAGTTCGTGGTTGCAATATAAGTACGTACTAAAGTTTAAACATCCTCTCCTCAGGCAGCTGACCGTTCTAGTAGTTTGGAAGAGTCTACGGTGCGTTCCATAGCCAGATACAGCGGTGTATACACCATCCTACGAATCTTAATATGGGTGATTTTTTTTCTCACTGCTGAGTGCTCGCGTGACGCTATCGTTCATCACGCCGATTTTGACTATACTAGTAGACCATCTCAGCCACCCACCGTGAACAAACACGCGGCGTATCCGGAATACGGCCAACACCTGGACTCGGATTCCGAATATGCCCTCATGTCCGACGTAGGCGGAATCTGGTGTTCTGAGCTTCCATGCGGCTTCGTGTGAACCTGCGACAGCATAACTCCGCCAGCGTCCTCGCAGGGCGGTGAACTACATGATGTACGCTCCGTCACCCACACCTTTGCTGGATGTTCTCGTTTGCGCAGCCCTACCATTAGACCGCGGCACGAATGTACTGTGCGATTTCAATCGATAACCTGCCACATCGGTGAGTAACTTCCTCGTTGTGAGCTAGTTTGATTGATAGACCGATCATCTGACCAGGCTGTGCTCGTGCGGACGCACGTTGTATGTGTTTGCAGTATCTGTATATCACTGCCACCTGCCTTGACGATGCTACGCCCATCTGGCTTCTCAATACGATGGTTCGGCCGTGTACTCCAAGTGGTCGATCTGGACACGTTTCATTCGCTAGGGCTCGTTGTGGCGCGCAGTGCCTTGTGGCTATAGTGAGGCCGCGTTCACACCGGGAAAGGAGGGTCGATAGCGAGGACGCTCTTACGAGGCAGTACCAGTGAGTATACTTCTATGTCGCGACTTTTCAATGACCTATTCTGATCCATGCCACACAGCTTCGCGCTTCTCCGGCAATCCCACCGGGAATATTTACCTTCCTCGGGCTCGATCTCTGCAGCACTGAGATCGCCTTTAAACACAAGACATTCGTGTGAAGGATGATGAGTCCAGCTCAAAGAAGTCGATAATGCATACTTCACGTGCTGATTGACATTTTCAGATGGAAGAACAAAGATGCAAAATGACCGTATTACACCGCGGCGCGTGCAACGCAATATCGCTCGTGAGGAAGAATGCCACGAAAATGGGTTTGGTAGACATACTATCTCAGCCGCGCCACATCATGATGCACATGCTCAGTTGACGGATCTACCGTAGCTGCTGTGGTGGCAGACATACAGCACGGGGCTTCTCACGTATATTACCTGCGTACGTATTCATCTATAGAACATAGCTCATCATTGATAACAAATTCATTTCGTAGCCTCGTACAGTACCTGCTACGAATCACGCTGCATATCCTAGCCACGCGCTAGGATATTAGGCGCCAATATACTTTCCTTATAGCTAGCTCCTGCGCGCAGACTCCGTCGCATCACACCTCGCACTCTACAGCCAGTGATCAGCTAACCTCCGAGTATTGTAAAGTATGTGTTCCATCTTCGTTTTCTACTCACGATACTCAACGTCCTAGTGAGCTCCACGGCGTTCCTATTATCGACCACCGCCCAAGAGGATTTAGGTCTCGCGAATGACACTACGATGAGCGAGGCGAAGTCGGTAACACGGTAAGTCATGTACCTGGGTCATCTGATCTGGTACTATGGCATTTACCAGACTCTCATGTAGTTCTATGTCGTTGTTATCATTGAATGATGTCGAGTTGAACTTCGAGAAGGGTGGGAGGGGCGCACAATTAGCAGAACAGCAAGTTATACACTTCAAATATGTGTGATATGAGAAGTTGACATCGTAGTATAGACCTTTGTCATATCCAGCATTCTCCTTTGATCCCTCGGTCCATGCTTGGCCCGCATCTCGTTTACTGGATACAAATCCTTTCCAAGGTTCTCGCTCTTCGGAAAAAATCCAATCCAGCAGACCCATCAAGCCAATTCCTGGCAGTTATATGCGCCGGCAACGAGATGAAAGGGCGCGCCACCTCGCTGCTGTGATTCCACCAGAAATACTTGACTTGATTGTCGGGTATGTTGCAGACTGTATCGGAAGAAAGGAGGATGACTCCCACCGCCTTCGCTATCAACGGTCTCGCAATGTTCAAGTGAACGACTCGTGGATGCCTGTCAGATCATGCTCTCTGATCTGTCTTCGCTGGGCAAACATATGCAGATCCAATATATTCACGGGTGCCACGCTTATCCTTCGATCTGCTGAAGACTGCGAAGAGTTTCTTGCATACACCGCGCGCGGATGCCCATCTCTTGTGCCCATTTGCAGGTTCATCTCGAGAATCCGGGTCATCCAGGAAGCTCAAAATGTGCGCTCCTTCTGCGCCACTTTGCGTTGCTTGCCTAAAGACAGGCTCGAATGCATATGCCTACACTTGGTTCTGGGGAGCATCCCGAGCGGTGTCAGTACACCTCATTGGGGTATACCACCAACCGTTACCACACCATATTCTCTCCTGTCCTTCTATAACTCAATCTTTGTTGAGAAGCTGCATATGTCATCGTTCTCGCGCACGATTGTCTTCATCCGACATTTCCTGTACACGGCAACCGGAGCTTATTCTAGGAAGCCAAGAAATGGACGGAATTGCAATTGGTGGGGGCAGGAAGCCCTTTGCTTCCTAGAATTGACGTGGGACGAATTGAACGACCAACGAGATCTTCAACCTCCATTCCGCATGGCTCCAACGCGGTTTAACTACCCTTATCGTCCCTGTACCGCGACCTTCTATCACGCCTCCGTTGCAGCATGGGGATGTACCAACAACACACGACTGTGCATGCACATCGTAATTGCTCGTCCGTCTTGCTGTATGCATTGGCTGCCAGTTGACGAGCGCCGATGGATCTTCTCGCTGGTGACATCACTAGAGGTCCCGGGCATTGTGAATGGTGCATGTCAAGGCTGCAGTAGTTTCGCAAAGTTAATTGGTGAATCATCGAGGCTCATCATATCCAATGGGATTTATGCTGAATGACATGGTCGTATCAGGTTCCCACTGGCGCAAGTCAGGAATATTGAAGATGTCGTTCTCCCTGACGCTGGCAGGCTTTGAAAGGGCTGATCCTGACGCTGATACTCCCTCCGTTACAATAATGTTCTATATCGAGGGCACACCCCGCAACGGCGGCCAAAAAACTGGAAGTCACATCATTGGCCTAAAAGTCGTTATGGGCCCGGGAGCGATATCGGGGCATGAACCTCCTATCAACGTTGATGCTCTGCTCATGTGGCTTCGAGAGAATTTCCTATCAAAAGAGCTGACGGTAGTCCTTTCCTGGCCCTATTCAGTTCATAGACTGCAGCAACACACCAGACACTATCGTCCAGTATCTACCCTGCAAACTGACGCCTACATCCTGAATTTCACTTGTCTCACGAGTGAGAGGTTTCCTGTTGCCAGGGGCGGTCGAGATCGGCGGCGTATCATCTCAATAGATCCGATCACATTGGCCCCGACAGGTAAGCTTTCTCCCGATTTGCACTAATCTTCAAGTCGTTGACACTACAACGTACACAGGGAGGTTTTGGGAATACAAAGATGATGTAATCCCTGGCTTGTGTGATATACCATTACCGACACCTGAAACAGAGATTGAAGCTGACACTGAGACTGGAGCCTGGACTGAACTCGACTTGGAAGATGAAGACTATTCTGCCAGTGAAGATGGGTTTAATGACTCGGACGATATGTCAGAAGACGACCTGTCAGAAGACGACCGGGAGTTGACTGCTTAGATCTATACGTAAGTTACTATGTATCGCTTGCGACCCCAGTGCAACGTACCCGAATAGAGGTCTTGTATCGGAGCTTGACGGTCTCAGAATATGCCCTTTGGTTCCCTCAGTATAAATATGGCCAACTACGAGCATGATTTACAGACGTGCAGCTGTAATATTGTCTACTGTACTGAATGTTGTTATTTCCTGATTCATCCTTCATACACAAGTGCTCAGCGCAGTAATGGTACCATATCAGAGTGTACACAAGTCGTCACGATCTTACCAATATCCAAGAGATACATCTTTGTATTCACAAACCTACTAACCACTGGCACGACCTATCAGTAGTGGCGACAGTCTGGGTCACCAAGTATACACGTCTGCAAGGCTCTCAGATTCTATATATTACAATCTAAAGATATAATCTTTAGGTTTTTCCGAGTGGTAAGGATAAACAGGACATAAAAGGTAATCACTCACTGGAAAGATATCTTTGAGTGCGATGTGATCAACGAGCTATGCGCGCGCCTATGGCATATACCTGCCATCATTGCTTCCGAGTGCGATCAAGTACAACTTGGCAAGAGCCGGAATGTTGACGCCATGATGATGGCGGTGTAGTCCAGGTACGATTGCCTCATATGGCAGTCAGTTCGGCCACGGCGCTCGCCCCGCCTGCGCGCTCCACTTCCCGACGCCATCAAATGGCGTGATCGCCACGCGCGATATCTCCGGTAACGTCCCCGAACCCGTCCTCGCCGTCCCCAACGACGAGGACGATGCAGTGAGTATTCCTCTCCCTCCTCGTTGATTCTGCCCGTCGTTTTTTGCAGTACACGGTAATCTTATACGTAGATTATGAATATAAT
>JAXQGX010000116.1:0-20576 GCA_037040455.1 Irpex sp. P115-07
GGGTGGGCTGTCCCGGGGGAGGTGACGACGCTGGGCGCTTATTATTGCTCATGGTGGTAACGGAGCAAGAAGGGTTGGGGCCCGTTGTAATCAGGACTACCACTTTTATCTCGTCTACCTTTACCAGTGAATATCTAGGCCTTAGGTACATAGAGATCATACACTACAATTGCAACTTTGACTGTGTCTGCAAGATACGTAGAATACAACGAGTGCTATTTGGAGACGCAGGAGTTTTTCATTATAGCCCGGAGACGGCAAGCATATGCTATGATGTACGTGAGATAACATGACACTCCAATGCCCGGACACAACGAGCTGGAAGGCCAGACGTGAGCAAATTAGAGGCAAGTACGTGCAATGCTCAAGTCTGCCTACATGCCTATAGCATTTCTGAGCTCCGATGTGGTCACTTTCTACATTAACATCAGCATCATCGTCGAAACTTACATGGGGTGATTGTAATTATTGGCCATGGTCTCCACAGCCAATTGAAAGGCTTTCTCTAAGCTCAAGCATCTATGTTGGACGACGATGCAGGATGTCCAATATTCAAGTAGCAATACATAATACTATCGTACAAGCAAAAATCAAACGTTCGGTGAAATTGAGAATTGATGAGGAAGAGTTCGAAGATGCAGTTGCGTCATGGGCGCACCACACGTGTGTTCCCTTGCCCACCTCTACGTAATACAGCGTTGCAGGGGACTGACGGAGGGAACGTGTATGTGGGTCCTTGACGCACGAATACCCTCCTCTCTAGAATAGGGCGTTTAGCAGCACATCTCGCATGGGCAGCCTAATTACAAGAGATGAGAAGTCAGCGAGGAGTAACAGGAAAAGAAAGAGGGAAAGGAGCGCACAGATAATGTCTGCGAAGCACTCGCAGCAGTCTTTGCAGCACTCAAAGCACAGGAAGCACTCGATCAAGCCGAGGAAGCAGTCCTACATACAAATGAGAATCGTCAGTTTAACCCGTGATTATGTTCGTTGTTCTAAACCCCCGACAACTGTCCTGACCACAACTTTCTTTACGACACAAGAAAGGGTGGCATAAAGCGGGGACAAGGCAGATGGGAAACTCAAGGGAGTAAAGACAAAGACGTACCCTACCAGCTCCTCCTCCCCTCAACCTCGATGCCTTCTGGCACTGCTGATGTTGCTCCTGAGTAGCGTTACGCTGCGGGGGGTTCATCACGCCTGCGCAGTCACATCAGCGTCGGCCCGACAACACACCACCACCCACGAAATCGTCTACATACTCATCTGAACAGCCTGTGGCTGCGTCGAAGTAGTCATCGCCGGCTTAGGAGCTTCCATATCGTCTATATCGTCTGGTCGTTCGGGTACAAGAGTAGAGATGACGGTAGGGTGTGAGAGGGAAAGAGAAAGGGAGAGGTGGTCCCACTGTGTGCGGGGTTATATAGCGAGTAACCAACGACTCGCCGGTCGAATGAATGGAATGGGCCGTGATGTTTGATGGGATGGGCGGTGAGATCATAGGTCTCGAGGGGTGGATACCCGTGTACAAAGGCACGGAGCACCCATTGCTAAAAATAGGTCAGGGGGTGCCACGCTCCTTCGACCTTAGACTCGCCAGCCAGTCCGGTCACAAGCAGATGCGCGCCAACCGAGACAAGCAAAGGAGGCGCGAGCTTGCGAGCGGACTGGGATAGTCGGGCGCCGAATGTCGAGTTCGCGTTTTAGCGCTGTAAGCGTGTGAATTTGTACTTAGAAAAATCGCGCGTGAGACGGTTGTCGATAGAAAATATGCTCGCGATGGCCAACAACGCGTATTCACGCGAAGTGTGTTTATAGAGTTATAAAGTAGTATTATATTAGGTACATATGAGAATCATTCCACTAAAGTTTCCTTGCCTGTCCGATCAAAAACGTGCTGTACGAAACCTGTGATAGCATGAGGAGGGACTGCATCATCGTGTAGACTGCCAACGGCGGTCCAACCGGTTGGTTCAAGTGTGATGCAAACACTCTCTGGACCTGTTTCAGACTCCTGCGCAGCCTTCACCAGTGGCCGAAGATCTGCGGGCACCTGTGATGCTGATTTAGTTGCAGGTGTTGAAGGCTTCTTGCGGAGGGAGGTGTATACCCGAGGCACACTGTCGAGGTGCGTGACGAGTTCTTCTCCATAAAGGGGCCAGAGTGTCCAGCGCGCCTCGAGTAAGCGTGTCGAGGCTGCTGCATCAATTGGCCCATATGAAACTAAGTCGAGGAGGAGAGTATTGTCGAGGATGGCACATCTACCGAGAAGTGAGTTGATATGACCACGCCGATAGACAGATGTTCGCCATTCATCGAGCATGCGTGCGGCTGCTTTGTCAGGGGCGCCCTTAGTCGGTAGAGACTTCTTCGGCAGCTTCTCGTCGATGTAGGTCCCCGGCCGCACACGGTTAAAGAGCGCAGGGCTGCATATATCGCAACACGGAACATCAACCGGTTGAGCTGTGGATCGACAAAATGTGTTAGCAACATTCCATCAAGCCCAATAGACGTTACAAAGTTCAGACTGACCGATACTCTCAGGATCGTTGTCAAAGGCGTTCGCCCAAACGGTCCGCCGACACTGTACACTTTGGACAAACACAAGGAGCCCTTCGTCCTCAGCATCTGGATGTAGGACTGGCTGCACGCCTATCGGAGGTGCATCACGTAGGTTAGAGCCTCCGCGTTCAACACCGTGCTCAATGGCATACTTTCTCGCAGCAGCTTGCTCAGCACGCGAACGGGCGGGCTTCTTCGCTAAGTCACTCGCATCAGCGGCCTCCTGCCCACCCGTGCCCTTCGCAGTTTTTCGCTTCCGCCTCCGCTTCTTCGGTGCCTGACCTGTGCTCGCAGCTGCACATAGATCAACAGTGAAGGCGGACGGCTCCACTAGAAGCACCGCAAGCCCAACTCTGTTGTGAGCGCGAGCTGCACGTCCGGCCCTTTGGATAAAGGAAGAGAGTGAAGACGGAAGTCTCCACTGTACAACTATATCGACGTCGGGGATGTTGATGCCCTATATGATAT
Source organism: Irpex sp. P115-07 (assembly GCA_037040455.1). Taxonomy (NCBI): domain Eukaryota; kingdom Fungi; phylum Basidiomycota; class Agaricomycetes; order Polyporales; family Irpicaceae; genus Irpex; species Irpex sp. P115-07. The sequence continues at coordinate 3,031 of JAXQGX010000116.1, forward strand.
ACCTGTAAGTCAGTGTACTCGATTTTGCAATAGGAATCATCAATAACTCACCATTCCTGCTGCGTCAGTACACACTAGAATCCGAATTGTACCTTCTCGAAACTTGGACATGGCGATACTCCGGTATTCTTTGGAGAGGGTCGAGTTAAATGGGCGTATCAGACCACCATTGAGAGGCGGACCACTAGCAGGTACAGTGGTGCCTGGCTGTATGCGTGCTGCTAGTAGTGTAGAAAGGTGGTTGATGATCTCGGTGCCAACAGCAATATTATCCGCATAGATATATGTCTTTGGGATGTCGGTATGGCGGTGAATGGTGGGGGGTAAGACGAAATCAAGATCCGCGAACGTCTTGAGAGGATGCTCACATGCTCGGACAACAATTGATACGTTTGGACGATCGTTTCCCTCGTTTCGGAATTGACTGGCATGCTTTGCAAAATGCAGCTTGCTAGTGATATCCCTACGGACCTTTGCGGTAAGAGTGGCAGTCATCGCAATTACCGGGGTGCCTCGAGGAAGGAATGCACGAACAATACCCAAAGATGCGTATTTCTTTCGGAACTCTGCTCCCCATAGTGAGATGCAGTGCGCTTCATCAACGACCAGGGAGAGAATGCGGCGTGAGAACTGCGGATTCCGAAGGAGCTTGTTGATAAAGCTGCGAGACTGCAACATCTCGGGAGAAGCGATGACAATCTGGTACTTCATCGCTAATATGTCCTACAGAAATCTCGTTTAGTCACTGTGGCATATGTGATACTAGCGACTGACCTTGACTGCTAACGGCGACAGCCCACCGTTTCCGCTATGGATAGCGATAGCAGTCAACTTGAATTCATCGCGAAACGTAGCAACCTGTTGCACAATTTAAGTACTTAGTCTCCACTTCTACAAAAATACGTGCACATGCCATATCCTCAGCCAACTGAACAAGTGGTACAGAGATGAGAGTGATCATCCCACTGGCTCTCGGAGATGAGTGAGGTCCTGCAGCAATGACAGTTTTTCCTGCTCCAGTAGGAGCCTGGATGACCGTGTCAATGCCTTCAAGTTGTGCTTTAACACCTGCTAGTTGAAACGGCTTTATGGTCCCTTCATCCCATCCGAACTGTGTACTCATGGCCTTAGCGAGGTCGACCTGCTCGAGCTCAGACAGGGGCTCAAATGAGCGTGAGGGGAATGTCAGTTTCGAAATATTTCTGCGCCGAGCATGCTTCTGCTTTCTGGGTTTGTTGTGCGGTTTTCGAGAGGAGGAGGGCATGTTGAGGGAACCAAGGATGATGGTTGAGACGAATGTTAGAGACCACAGCGGCTAGCGGAACTAGAGAAAATTGACATGCGAGGTGCTACAATTATACTTGCTCTTGTTGTCCCGCCCTATCCTCCTGGATTCTCTGTAACCTTGCACCTATGTCAGAACCTCTAGATATCGAGCCACCAGAGCCCTCATCACCGCTATCAGCAATTCCCTCATCCCCGCCACCGTGCCAGCCACCATGCCAGCCACCTGAACCAACTACACCTGCGAAGCGCTCACAGAGTGCCCTAGCGGATGTCGCCTCCAGCGACGATTATCAGGGCTCTCCGCGCCGCACCAAAGAGCAATTCCGAGCCATGCGAATGGCTGAAGGGCAGGGACTACGTGCTGCTACAATGGCGAGAAACCGTGCCGAACGCAAAGCACGATATGCAGCTGCAAGTCACCCTCCATTACCCGCACTCCTATCCGAGTCTCAGCATCGGGAAGAGGGCAATGCTAGCACATCAGCTTTGTCTGCAGCCGAAAATGCACCGTATGAGCCTGATGTCGAACTCTACGAGCCACACCAGGCCAGTCCTCGTAATACACCATCGCTATCATTACCTGTCAACGGTGGTCAACTTCACATCGAAGACAAACCCACTGGTCTAGGTTCTACACAGCATGCAGACCCTACAGAGTTCTCACCGGCAGTTGCTACTGCCTCAAAGGAGATATTTGCTTTGCTGAAGCACCATAGAGTCACGCTAGGAGAATTCATTGAGTACGTATCCCATCCGAAGACAGGACAGGGCCTACGTCGCTGGCATGGCCTGTTCAAGAACGGACACCGTGTGAAACGTGTTCTGGGTTACTGGACACTTTCTCGAAACCATGGCCGACACACTGTTCGTCGATGGGCAGTCGACTACGTCAGTGGTCTTGTCTATCGAGAAGGCAGCAAGGCCACCCGAAGCGGTCTGTTACGAGCACGAAATAAGCCGGTAGACGAATCATTCATCCTAGACTTCGACCTACCGACGTTATCTCAAACTCTCGAAGCTCTATGTCCAGTGACCACTCAGCTGATGAAGCGCTTCAGTACAACGCAGCGTCAGAAACGAGAAGCAAATGACACGTCAGAGAAAAAGCGCAAAACAGTAGGTTACTTGTGCTTACCTCGTAACGATGGTTGCTGAGAAACTGCATTGCTCCAGCGTATACTAGCAACAATGATAGATCTGCTCGGTCAGCGAAGTCAGCAGAACAGCTGGTCGAAGCATTTGTTTGCACTTTACCTTTACGCCACAGGAACGCAACGCCAGACGATAGCTGTGTTGTCCAGCTGGGGATTATGCAGTAGTTATTCTACTCTTGCGGGAACTAGCACCAAGCCATTGTCAGACAAGACAGAAAGCCAAGAGGAAACTACTGTAGAGCCTGCACCTACCGGAGACTCCACTTCCACCCCACCCTTGCTTGAACCTACGAGCTCGACCCCGATGATCGACTCCGAGTCGTACAGCATCGTACCTGCCGAAGATGAATCTGGCTCCGATTCAGATGCCATGAGTATCTCTAGTGCCAGCAGCGATTCGAGCAGCGATGTTGACAGCGCCACTTACAACAACCGACATGGGACTTTGGCACGTTCAGGCTCTCTTGGTTTGCCGAAGGATGACGACTCCATTACAAGTAGTCTTGACGGGAGTGATGATGAGCTTGGACCTGGGCCCGATGTCGAAGTACTTGAGCTTGGACTCGATAATGCTGAAGACAATGCTTATGAGTTTGACAACTCTGGAGACAATCCGAGTTGGAACGCACCTGAAGACAAGGCCCTCAACAGGCCCCTCGATAGAACCGAAACCAACGCTTCGACGAGTAATGTACTCCCCTGTGTCGATGGAGATAGGACTTTTTGTACGTCACTCCATGCTGGTATTGCTTCAAGTCAACTTATATCTCATGCTTCGATAGGCAAAAAGGACTTACCAATGGATGTCGTTGAGGAAGAAGAACAAGAGGAGCAGCTTGCGCACGCTGATGGGGCAGAAAGCGCGGACGCAAGTAAACAAACATGCGCCCACACTAGCAGTCGCACGGCAGCAACCGCACCACATTCCTCTCTCTCTTCGACCTCGCATGACCATAATATAGGACTCATACGTCGACTTTCAAATGTATGCTGTGCGGCTGCACAGACTGCTGCACAAGAAAGTGATGTGGCGCACGTATACGACAACATCAACACTGTCTTCAAGGCTGCGGAACAAATTATCGGTCGCAAGGACTCGGTCGAGAACGGCACTTGCGCAACAGCGATTCGACTTTACGATGCACCCAGAGAAGACATGAAGACGTTTGATCTGCTCCGTAGCATTCAGAACGCTCAGGAACTGCAAGTTGAGGACATTCTCATGACTGAAGATGAAGCCGCTGAGTATAAGTCTCTTCTCACTCACACAATCATGCGCATCATAGTCACTCATGGTGGTGAGCCTTTCGCCAAGTACAAGGACGACCTCTCCCGGACTCTTCCTGTCAGCGAGGATCAGATCCCACTTCACAAGACGACATACTTCCCTCTGCCCGCTATGGAGATAGACGAGTCGTCTACCGTTGGTAATGCAGATGTAATTGACGCTATCTCAGGATCTTTAGCCTACGATATGCAGTCAGCCGACTACCAGGAAACCGTGAAGATATACTCCGGGGACCAGCTTTCGATGGCGCGCCTTCGAACAGTGGCTCAAAACCGTGTTGGCCAAGACGCCCCTCACCGTGCACTTTTGAACGTAGTGCAGGTGCCGGGTTTCTTTCATTATCAGATGCACGTCACGTCGGGATGCTTGGACGCTCACTGGGGATTGGCTGGGGCCGGTGCTCATGACCCTGGAAGCCTCTCGTCTCACAATACTGTCATCGACCGTAAACCGATCGTACTCACATCACCACCTCCCTACCGAACTTGCAGAGACCTCATCTATGTCTCACTATATGCTAGGATGCTCCACTGTCTCGAGATTGTTTCCGGAAGCAAGATAGAAGATTATAGTTCTACTGCAACGTTCGATGATCTCAAGCGGCATGCAGGCGAAATTCTCGAGCGTTTCGCCAATGGTGATGTAGTCGATGAGCTTCGTGACGGTACAGTTCAAAATTACGAAGTAATACTACCATCTAGCAACTGACGGCCAACATTCACGCAGAACTTAGGTTACATGAGTCTGTAACACCACGAGGCGATACAGTCTTTGAAAACGCCATACTCTTCAACCGTGACGCACTGATCATGCGCGAGTTCAACGACGCTATCAAAATTGGTGACTCGCGCCGCATTATACTATCTCTCAAGATGCTGGCCTTATATTACCGAGGCTGCGGAAGGACCAAATATGCCCATGAGACACTCCACGCTCTCCACAACTTACTACATTGCTGGCCAACACCTTTGCGGTATGTTCGTCACGTTCGAATAGCCGATCTATGACTGACTATGAGTATTGTGCATGGTAGAAATATCATCGTGAGAAATTGGCTCGTCAATACAACAGGCAAGCCTAACGGCTTCATCCCCATGGATCTTCTTCAAGAGCATCTAAACTTTTGGATTAAGGTACCTCCCGAGCTGATAAATATGCCTTCGCCGCATACTTGCTAATCTGTATTACACTCGTGTAGAGGATGTATAGTGCACAAGGAAGCAATGCTTCCTGGGACTGGCTTCGAACGATCGCACCATGTGTTAACATTCTTCGCGAGCTCGTTTCGAAGTTTCATGACGCACTCGGAAGTCATCAAGGCTCGAAGCACGCACCACCAGATCTGAGTAAAGATTTGCACGACCTCATGGACTCTCTCGAAAAACACGACGTATACACGATGCACCCTGGCCGCATAGTGGAGGACTCGAAGGGCAATACAGGTGTCGTTCGCAATATCCTTACTCACGGCCTCGCACAGCTGGCTACACCGCTCAATGACTATAATACATGGTTCAAGCAGCTACAAGAGCGTCGTGCATCACAAGCATTAGTTGAAGATGAGATGGGCACACTTCTTGCCAACGCCTGCCTACCTGCGGAGTCTCCCGACGAGCCTGAGCAGGTAGAACTCAGTGACAGTCACTTGACGAGACTTGGAGTTGGATCAGCCGAGGATGGACAATGGACGTGGGTGGATAGTGATAGTTCCAGTGGTTGTTCACATTACGACGGACCTGGGACCTCAGAATCCGACAGTGACAATGAAGACAATTGCGTGGGCACTACAAGCAATGGGGAAGGGGACGAGCCTGAGGCCGGCGGTGGCGAAGAGTGGGCCCGGGCGGAATCAGAGAATAGTGGCGAGGACGCGCTTTGGGATGACTGGGAGGATAATCAACTGAACTGTACATTAGAGAACGATGAAGATGTAGACATAGATAATGAATTTGAGTAGCTCTGTTAAACGCTACGATGAGATTTCGAGACCCTCATCTCTGTCATAACGCCAAGCGCTTAAATCATTACATCCCGCGCTGGACTCGTCTACTCTCTTGTGACCTCGACCACCATGTTGACGATCATCACTACCGCAACATCGAGCTACGCCCTCAGTCAGTGGTTAACGGAAAAGGTGCGCAGCCTGTTATGATGTACGAACATGTGTTAAACCCGAAAAACTTCCAAAAGCATTCCAACGGCTATACTAGGGGTCAACACTGACTTCGCTACTGTACGGTATAGTTCAATTTATATCTTCCGTAGTTCCTGAATCTCGCTCGTATGTAGGTGCGGTCGAATCAGTGAAGTTTCCTATGCGGGAACAGTGGCATAGCGCGGTGCAGACGGTCACAAAGGTGCGTGTCGATTGTTTCCGTACCGCTTTCGACAGCTTACACGTCATCTACCGAACCATTAGCATTCTGCTGAGCCTCTGGTGCCTGGCCATGCATCATTGGAAAGCCCCGAGTGGTTGACCAATGCACTTATGTGCTTGCAAGTGCCCGGAATAGCTAATGATGTGGTACTCGGCGCAAAGGATGCAAGACAAACGCTAAAGCACTCACGATACGCTCTATCATACGTATGCTTCAGGTAATACTAATACGATCCGCTGCCTTCGTAGCGGCACATGCATAGGGGGAAGCTCTCATCATCCGGATGTCCATGGTCAAAGTACGGTTACCGTCGTGCAAAATGTTCTAATGCTAAACGGAATCACATCACCTATGTGAGTGCATTGACTGCTACCTATATATTGACCAAATGACAAAGCTCGATTCTACCACAGAGCCGGAATGATGATCACTATGCGTGGATCGAGCACAATAACGTTCCTTGAGACTGGCAGCGGGGCTCCCGAAGGACTCAACTCTGATTTTCTGACTCATTGTACGGCTCTCATGCATAATGTAAAATTTCATTGTGATTGGTCGTGTTTTACGGTTATAAATCCATAATCTCTTCGCTGTGGCCCCCAACTACAACGCGGATTTTTCTAAGTTAAAATTCACACGGTGCGCGTCTAATGAGCGTTTAATTCAACCTGACATCAGGCGACCAAATGTACCAGCCGGTCTGCTTTAGAGCGCAGCGTCAGACCGGCTGGGTTCGAGCCTACTTCGACCTCTTCTTCCTCGCACTCTCCCTCGTTCAGCGTGCCTTGATTGCAATTGGAGCTACTGAACGTCGTCCAGGTTATTGGACACCCTGTACAATGTGTCTGCGTAGAATTATGGTTGACAGTAGCAGTGAGGTAGAGTGTAGACAGTGATCAATGTGCGAGCGACTGCGACTGCTCGGTGACGCTCGCGACCGGTGACAGCAGCTATTATTGAAATCGCCGGTATATTGAAGGGTTCTGAGCTGCGCATGCACACTGCCTCCAGTCGAGACTGCAATGCCGTGTAAGCGACACATGTAAAGTTCGTGAGTGCCAAATCCCAGCGGGTCGCTACAGAAGACTCACCGATGTCCGCTAAGTTATATATGAACGTCTGACCATAGAATCCATGCTGATCTCAAGCGCAACTCGCAGCATTCGAATCGTGCAGATTCGTGCTTCAGAGGAGGGATAATTGAGTTTGTATGCATAGCTTGTGTACGATGCAAGAGAGGTAAAAGTCAAGAACGACCAGCCTGCCGTACTTTATATACCCGGAACGTCCAAGTCGATTACGCCACAACGCCCGCCAAGCACGCGCTTGGCAATCCTCGCGTAGCTCTGAACCAAGGCATGGCCTCATACTTTCCCATGCACCACAACGTCCAACAACTCAATCTGGATATTCAGAGGAACCAAGAAACCCATAGGGCATACTATTCAGATAGCAATGCGGAAGGATGTCGACAACGACAACAAAGTCCGTACTAAGTACTGTAGGTAAGGAGGGAGGGAGCGTATGTTTGAGAGTGTATAAGAGTCCATTCGTCTTAAGCCAGTGCTAATGCATGCGAAGTGTTCAGAGTTCAAGCCCTACCAACAAAGATAACGATGCGAATCCGAAAGAAGATGCGATGTTCGAGTGAGCGAGGTCACCCAGTCAATCCCTTACAGCGGCTTAAAGGCCGGTGGGAGTAGGAGCGACGATGACGGCCGAGTCGGTGGGGGTCGAGGAAGCGGAGGCAGAGGAGCCGTTGATGGTGAACTTGTCGGAACGGTTGGCAGAGTCTCCGAGCACTACGCAACAGCAGTCAATGTTAGCGAAAATGTGACCACTTTGAACGAGGAATCATACGTACAGACAACGATGTAGCTGTCCCTCGTAGGCACGTCAAACACAGTCACGTTTGCTGCAGCATCTCCGAGCTTGAAGTTCGACGCCAAGGGGCGGTCTACACGCAACATCCCATAAGCTACCTCGACACGCATACAAAGAAAACGCGTCACTCACCGATGTAAAGATGCTCGCTCGTCTCGTTGGGAGTCAAGTATCCCAAGAAGAGGACACCACTCGCGTTCTTTCCAACGCTGTCGAGCTTGCTAGTGTCCCACTGCACGAGCTGGATATCACCAACGTTCCAGATCGACTCAGCCGACGGGAGGGTAACGTGTGGGGCATACACCTCCAGGTTCACGGGCTGTACCGTACGCTCAGAGATGACTGAGGGAGCGGCGGAGACCGAAGTCGAGGCGAGGAGGAGGGCGGAGAAGGCAGTAAGGAAGCGAGGGTTGAACATCTTGGATCTTCGTGGGTGTGGGTTTGGATGTGTTGGTGGGTAGAGAGCACTAGTAGGGACTGGCTAAGACGACTCGACGAGGGAGGAAAGACAAGGCAAGAAGAAGAGGGGGAGAGACAGAACGAGCGTGCGGTGTGTTTCACCCTCCTTCTTTTATACCCCAGCCAGGCCATCTCTACCCCGTCCGATTCTGCTCGCTTGAGAAGCATATGAATTAATCCATAATTCCACGCAGTTCAAGTCCGAGGGTGCTTCTTGACGCGAACTTGAACCACAATGCACGCTAGATTCGGACGTGTGACGAGTTTCGGGAGTCCCGATCTTAGATCTCGGACGCTCAGACGAACTACGAACCTCCAAAGCACCCGAAGGAGCGACAAAACGGTCCCCTCGCAAGATCCCAAACTCCTCGTCGTCAAGGTGAACGAGCTTCTTCGAGCTAAAACTGGGTCGCTTTCTATGTCGTCAGACGTCACATCTTCCGGGGCAGCTTCGATTCCTGCCTTTCGAACGGCGTTGACCACTCGATATCCGAGTCCCCTTTGATGGCCTTGTTCATTTCCCTGTGCGCAGCCATGGTCAGGTGAAGAAGGTTGTTCTGTTATTGATCAATGAACGTTGGTCGTTATGAGAGGACATCGCTTACAGTGTGAGTGTGGAGTGGGGTTGAGGTCTGTGATGGTTTTGATGGGCCGCGAATTCGTAGAGAGTAAATTGGTCACACGTGCAGAGTGCATTCATTCTATGATAGTTTCAGAGACGTGTCTCTGGCATTCAGTGTGAACGAACGCGTGTGTGAACGTTCTGAACCATAGCTAGCAGCAGCTGTCGGTCGTTTATTGACCTTCCAAGTTCAAACGTTCAAGATCGTCCGCTGCTGATTGGAATTTCGGAAAAATATATCGCGGAGCGGTACATCTGCTTCTTTTTTGTGTCGTCCGTGCGGGGGCCGACCGTCGTAACGCGGTAAACGTCAGGAAATCGCTGTAGAACAGTGTCGGCTATGTTGTGCATATGTTTCGAACTGAGAGGCAAGCTCACCCTCATGTGAGCCCCGTGCTCGCACGATGACCGACCTCTTTCCACTTTGACTGTTGTTGCAGAAAGAAGCTTGCAGAGTAGAGAGATTCGAATTCGAGAGACAGATGGACGTCCTGGTGCAGTAGGAAGGGATCTGTCCGGACGGGGCCATGATCGAATTTAGAGCAGGTGATCGGATCAAGATTCACACGCTTCCATTGGACGGACGCCGGCCGACGCGGAATGATCTTGCTGGCCACACCATGACCTTGACGGTCACTGGTCAGTGGTAAACACAGTATGTTGCTTGGCCGGAGAAAGCACGCTACTTAATGTTCTGCGACAGAAGGTCGTCTCATTTGTATTGCCTACGCGACAGAGTGTGGGGTGTCAAGGCATCAGGCCCCGGAAGCTTACGGTAAGTGCTTGGTTTTTTCAGAATTGTACATCCTCCTCACAAGTCGAACACAGGTTTCTTCCGTCGTATGCTCAAGATAAGTTTATATCATGCTGGCGTGGAGTGAGAGGCTAGCACTGTACATGTAATGTCTCCTCTTATGGGAAAGACCTGGGGCCTGTGAAATTGTTCAACGCTGAACCTTGGCCATCACCGATACCTTCGACCGCCAGGTGGATGTTCTTCCGCACTCGAATGTTCCCTGGTCTCACAAACACTGTTTTTGGTTATGTTTGCAGGTACCAATTTGCAGAACTTGGAGGCCTCTGAGGCGTACCGGGTATTCAACATTCCAACGAGTGTATTCCATGATGGAGAGGTGATGATAATCAAGCATTATCTTCGATGATTACTACGTGCTTTCAAAAGTTCGTGATTCTGCCTCGTAATAGTATAGTCTTACAAACCAGTCTCTCACGACAGGGCTCCCGTCGACAGATGCTATGGTGTATGTCACTTCATAGCCTGCATGTGACGCAGCTCGGAGAGGGCTTCTGATAGGACTGCAATGGTAGAATGCCGTTGAATCGTGATCATCATCGTTAGTTGGATGTTCTTCCACACTCGATATACTGTGTATTCAAATGCTGACTTTAGTTATATTTATAGGTGTTGATTCTTAGAACTTGGACGCTCCTAGGGCTGAGATGGCCTGAGTCGCCGGCACAAGTTTGGGTACGCACTAGAATGTTCGGACAACTATTAGTAACTGCTACCAGATATACGGAATCAATCTATATGGCACCCTCTTCTGCCACTTCTCCCACTCATTTCCTGACAAGGTGCGCTGCCGCCCTTCTGGTAAACAGGAAGGATTAGCATTGAACGTCTATTCTTGCAGGACCGAGTTCCTTATTACCACCTCTATAGAAGGCCATTTGAAGTTATGGAAGAAGCAAGAACAGGGCATTGAATTTGTGAAACATTATCGTGCACATTTGGCACCTGTTGTGGCCGTATCAGCCAGTGCCGACGGACAGCTGTTCGCGAGTGTGGCAGAGGATGGAAGCGCGAAGGTATTCGACGTTGTGAACTTCGGTACGTAGCCAAAATCATTTCACCACCTCAATTCAATTCATATGAGTCTATCACAGACATGATTAACATGATCAAGCTCGGATACACCCCAAATACGTGCTGCTGGGTGCACAAGCGAGGAGAAGCTCTGGGACTCTTGGCCATGTACGCTCTGTTACTAGAAACTTCTCCGCGGCGCATTAATGATGGGTTAGCTCTGAAAAGAGTACAGGCATTATTCGGCTATACGACGGTCGTGGCAATGGGCAACCCATGGAAACTATTGACAACTTACATTGCTCGCCTGTCCACATCATGACAGTGAGCGTGTTTCTTGAAGATATTGTTTATTATCACCTCTTACGTGAGAACCAGTATAGCGATCGTTATGACACTGTCATCTCTGCAGATGAGTCTGGTTTCATCGAGTATTGGAAACCTACAGAGCCGTTTGAATTACCAAAGAACGTACCTGGACTATGGTCGTACAAAACACAAACAGATCTTTACGAATTCAAGAAGGTATGCTTCCAAATGTCGAGTTTCTCTTTTATGTCTAACTCAATCCTCAGGCAAAATCCACACCAACCTGCATTACTCTCTCACCGGATTCAGCGTCATTCGTGACATTCTCCTTGCCTGACCGGCAGATCCGCATCTTCTCCTTCCTGACCGGCAAAATGACTCGGCGATATGATGAGTCGCTATCAGCCATCCAAGAGATGCAACAGGCAGGGACGGCGGTATATAAAGTCGAAGATATGGAGTTCGGCCGGCGACTCGCTGTCGAACGCGAGTTAGAATTGCCTGGTCCTGACGGTCACGTTCCAGGGATGTGGATTAATGCGATTTGGGACGAGAGTGGTGCATTCGTGCTATATCCAACATTGCTTGGTATAAAAGGTCTGTTTATGAGTGTATATCGTGAAGGCAGTAGTTTATTGGCCCAGTACAGTTGTAAACACTGTTACAAACGGGGTTGTGAGACTGCTCGGTAAAGATGAGACTGTCCGGTGGATGCGGCTTACGCTTTACCAAGGAGCTCCGGCGAAGAAAGGCATCACTACAGTGGTGCGCATGCTTATACAAATAGTAAATTCCCTTCTCTGACGTATTACCCTTTCGATAGGCTGCCGCTGCTTCCGCCAATCCCCTGCTGGCCGAGAGAGGTGCGCGTGATCCTACTCTAGTATGCTCTGGATACAAGCGGCAGAGGTTCTATATGTTCACACGAACCGAGCCTGAGTACGTCGTCTGCATCTTCTGACTGCTGTTAACTAACCGTACAATCCTTGTCGCGGCACAGAGACGACAAGTCGGGTGATCGCGATATCTTCAATGAACGCCCCACGAGAGAGGAGTAAACAATTGCCTCGGCGGCACCTGCTGCCAAATCAGGCCCGTCTCCTGTTGCAAACGCGGCAACGATTCACACCGACTTCGGCGATATCCATCTTCGTCTGTTCCCTCAGCAGGTACCGAAGGCTGTTGAGAACTTCGTTGGCCACGCACGCAGTGGATACTGCGAGGGCGTTATATTCCATCGTGTTATTCCAAAGTTTATGATTCAAACCGGGGACCCTCTTGGCGATGGTACGGGAGGAACGTCGATCTGGGGCCACGAATTTGAAGATGAATTCTCTGACGACCTCAAGCACGACAAGTACGAACCTTGCTTCTGCTTACCCAGTTGGCATGGATGTCTTACGTTTTATACAAGCTTGGCCAATGCAGGGCCAGGGACGAACGGTTCTCAATTTTTCATCACGACTACTGCGACACCCTGGCTGGACAAGAAGCACACCATTTTGGGCGTGTGCTCTCTGGTTTAGAGGTAGTGCACGCCGTCGAAAACGTGAAGACGAACAAGCTCGACAAGCCCTACGAAGATATCACAATCATCAACATCGATGTAGAGTAGGCCCATGTCGCACCATTCATCTCAGTGCATGAAATGGCCGTAGCGTGCGTACATGAAGCCGGAACATCGACGACGCTCTGGAAATGTATGACGGCGATGTGTCCTGTCGGGGTTTTACCAACCAAGTGGATGTCTTCCAGTGGTTTTAACCAAGTTCATCGAGCACGGACTATCCGCCTGATGTGTGCAGTTTTCTTTTAGTATTCAGTCGCTTCGACCTCGGCTGTGAGTACTCAACATTTGCGTGATTATGATGACATTCCTTTGGAACGCAGGATTTCCTCAACGTCAGGCCTTGTTGTGCCTGTCTGAGACAGTATCGTTTTGTCGTAGATGAATTGTGCGTTGCTAGAGGCTTCATGACCTCGTGCTGCGTGTAAGTTCATATCGATCTGACAGGTCCGACAAACTTGCTTACACGCTCCTATAGAGCCCACCACTGGAGCGACTGTTTTAGTGATTGGACCCAGGGCTGTCTGGTACTGCTTTGAGAGTAAACTTGACAGATGCTCATAGCCCCGAGAGAACATGCCGTGGCCTGCATCTCTGCGCTGATAGAACCAGATGCAATTTACCACAATTCCGGTCGGGTGATAACTTTTTCTTGCGAAGAAGCATCTAGGACGGATGTGTAGACCTTGCTGGTCGCGCCGCGTTCGAAGCCGGAGTTATTGACCTGCCTCCCTTCGGCACTGGCGACTGTGAGAAAGCCTCGGCAGATATGCAGAAGGTCCAAGGCTTCATAATGCGAACTGTCACTCTCAAACTCTGACGTGCCACGATTGTATCACTCCGACATCATGCAGTCGTATCGTATACACGGGTTTAGGAGCTGCTTACAATCTAAGGATCCAGATCCTTAATTTCTCCGAGGGAGAAGGATCTTTGAGCCCGAAAAGGCAATCGCACACGTCGACGCAGATCCTCGGGCAGCGCTGGCATGGGCAGATTTCATATGATAAGACGATCCAGGGGCGATAAGAGAGGGAGGCACGAGGAAAGGCCGACCCCATGCGAGTCGGCCGAAGTGCGCCGTCCGCGAGCGATGCACACGCATCAGACATCGCTATTGGTGCGATCGATCCTCCACCGGCGCATCAAACCGCTACTGATGTAGAGGAGCAGGCGGTGAGTTATCATGACTGCCTGATCGGGTAATAAGGAGGACGTACCGCGTTGTATTGATACCGCCCGGCGTCGTTTGAGTTTGAGTCTTCTTGTGTGTAGTACAAGTAAATGCAATCGTACGCCTCAGCTACTCACCGTGTGTGGTGTGAATTCGACGGTGCAGGACCATCAAACGCTCGATATACATGCCGCAATCGTCATACGCCGCGACATTGCATTAACCGCACCAAAGGAATGTCATGAAAGCACTCGTACTACGTACCACGGCTTACGGTTATCCTTTCCCACTCCTTTTCCGTTGCAATCCGCCACTTATCGTCCTCGGGGGCCACCCGTTATGCTACGCACCTACCTCCTGCCAATACTTTTACGGTCACACTAAGGCAAGTGAACCTGTCAGCCACCATTTCGAGCCCTCGTGTCCCCGGTACGTACCGTTCGTAAAACTTGAAGAATTTCATGGAGAAGACTCCCCCGTACTGCGAATGCGCGACTGTGTCGCGTTGAACTTGAGGGCGTGGCCATACGAAGGGGAGGCGAAACTCTACTTACCTGATGAGTCCCCATCCGCATCACGTGCTTTTGTCTCCTCGAACGTACTTGCACGGTCAATTAGCCTTCCTTGTCGTTACATAGTCCCTACATCACTCACCGACGCCTCATCCCGTCCTCACCGTCTTTCCCGCCATTCCCAAGAACCTGACGTCCTTTCCTGCTATTTGCACGTCCGTCACCGCGATTCCTGGCATTCTCATCAGCCACACGTCCTCCTCCCATGTTCGGACGTCCTACACTGTCCCAGTCATATCGAGGTACGTCGATTCAACTAATTCACTCACCCGCATAGCACCTCTCCTTGACTGACTCCCTCCAGTCTCCCTGTGAGCTTGCAATAGCGGACGCTTTGTCCTCTGTTGTCCCTCTAACATCCTTGGCTTTCCACCTGCCGTCCCTGTCCTTGCTTTGTGCATCACTCCTTCCCTGCGCCGCTCGTGCACTCCTATTCTGTCGGTCGTCGTCACTCTATAGTGACCACCAATCATCGCGCGGTCGACGTACCTGGTACCCCATGAGACTTGTGGCAAGTTCATCCGGTCTTCCATAGCCAGCATTGAATACAGACTTCATGATCCAGCTAGCAGCAGCAATAGCAATTGAGTGTGGGATGGTAAGGACTTGCATTGAGTGAGTGCTTACCTGCATGACACAGCCACTTCCAACCGCGAGAACTCCAGCCACTTCCAACCGCGAGAACTCACCCACCAAACCTTGACCGTTCCGGCAGTCAATGAATTTCTTCAACCGCAACCGCATTCAACAGTAGGAATCGACGTCGGTGAGTTATTGGCAGTTGCGCCTACCTTCGACAAACAACTAATTAACTACGTTCGTGACCTTGTTGCATACAAATGCTGCTACCAGTCCTCTCTGTGAGTAATGCCACTATCTTAATCACACTCGAATGGCATGTACTTACCTGAATGCCCGTGCTCCCTCGGCCCATCTCTAACTCTCGAACCTCACCGGATCCCAAGCGTCGTAATGCAAGAGATCGCCTCACCTCTCAGGTACTCACCAAGCCGTCCTGCGAGCACGGTTAGTTCGCATCGAGAACGTCGATGACTTGGTTGGACGATTTATTGATATAGCTCGCGGTCACGGCGCGAGCGAGATTTCTATAGACGAAAACACTTTTGTAAGCGCGATATGCAGTCCGTAATTGACGTGCACTCACCGTAGTGGGTCCTGTAGGGGGTCTTGAACACTGAACGCTAATGCTACAGAGGCTGCGCCGTTCGTAAAGTGATCCATACGTTCCGCGATCGATCGACGCCCGGTAAGTGAGGATGTGCTCTGCTCGGTGAGGTGGTTTCGGAGCGTCGCGAGGCGAACTGGGTGTCGCCATTCGCGAGGAAGGGTGTTAGCTGTGGCATAATCAGATGAGTTACTATGCAAACGCGCAAGAGCACTTTGTGCCCACCTGTATGCCTCTCCTTTCTGGCCGTCTCTTCTATCAACCCTCCACGCAACTCCTTCACGTGTTCTAGGCAAGAGTCTTCGCCCATGGTGTCCTGTACACGATACCAGCGGCCACCGAGAGTGAGGGTGTTGAGTCAGAGGAGGATAGGCGGTATGGGTGTTCGTCGTTTGCGTGTTCGTGCACGCCGTATGGGTGAAGTGGGTAAGCGGAGTCGTAGCCTCTTCTGTTTCTAGTAGAGGCTCTTTTCGATGTATTCGATGATGAACTGTCCCGTCGCAAGCGTTGTCACCTGCGACCGTCGAACATGATCAGTACGATGAACTGTAGGGCTACGTGTTTGACATACCGTGGCATGAAGCAGCCTACGCAGCTATCAGCACACCTGCTCAGTCCAACACTGAAAGAGAACACTCACCGCATGTTGTAGGTTATCGCTATAAGCATGTATAGCCTATTAGTAAGAACGCAAAATTACGATGAAACGTCACGTCAATGTGATGTCACCAAATTGCAAATCTTCACCATACGCACAGTCGTAGCAGAGTTAACGTCCAATATAACGACGCCTTCTACAGTGCTTGACGCAATCTCGTTCGCTGCGTGTACAATTTATCGTAAGTAAACCACGACAACATACGCTGTGGAGGTAGGACATACACACACGCACCGTTCGGTACCACATATCACGATCGTCAAGATGACTGCGTCAATGACACGTCTTGCAGAGTCGAGGTGTAATGAGGGGAAGAGTACGTGCTCGCCGGGGAGGTTGAAGTGAAGGTAGTCTTCCCAGCCTCCGTCCATCTTCATCTCGGATTCAGGCGTCCAATTCTACGAGCTCAAGGTCGGCGTAGGGTGACAGTACAGAGCAAAGAACACAGTGTAGCTGAGATTCTTCATCGTTCACGCTGTGCAAATATCAGCGAGCCCATACACGCAGCAGGGGTGAGACTAGTTCGATGATCAGTCACGAGAGGTCGATGGACAGAAATCCTGCTATTATTCGGCAGGCAGGCGTGCACGCTGGATGTTGAGAGCTCAACGTTGACTACCGAGTTTCATTCTGCGCTCCCCCTCTGCCATTTCAAACCGCTCAAACCTCGTTCCACCCTGTCACAGCTCTCCGCGGCCACCGCTCCTCCTCCTCCCACACCGTAACAACGCAAACCACGACCTCCATCGCTCACCCCTCCCCTTCTTCGCCTCTGTCGCTACTGATCCGCTGCTGACGCCCCCACCTATAGTGCGGACAGGTAAGTATCGTCACCTCAACCATATCTGCGATTCACTCACCAGAACTGTCTCCACGACCACCCTCACACCTCTTTGCTTTACGACGGGCCTCAGCCATCGCAATCTTCATTGGATCCCCCTTACGCGGCGCCGCCGCCTGTGGTGCTCGCCGTCAGCACTACGCGAACGAGATGAACAGCGCGATACACTCACTACTCTGGTGTTATTCGCACCCATGACTATATTCGTTGTAGGAGGTAGGAACAATGTTGGAGGGCTGTGTTGGGATGCTATGGGTGTCAATGTCGCTGTGTGGCATGAAGTTGCTTATTGAATTTATAATTATACCCATTTAGAGCGCGAGAACACTACACACTGCC
>JAXQGX010000117.1:0-23343 GCA_037040455.1 Irpex sp. P115-07
TCGGTAGGCGCCTGTCCACGTCTTCGACTGCGACACCGACGACCTCGTCCTCAACGTCGGCAGTGCCGACTCTACCCCTCAACTCGTCGTCATCAACAATAACGAAGGTTGCTAGTCATCATGCCGCCCGCTCTCTACATTCCGATACTGATAGCTGGAATGCTGATAACTGTGCGCATACTCCTATCTCACCCATAACCCTATATTAATGTCTTCGTTGCAGGGTTCCAGTAATTCACTCTGGACCAAATGGCAGGTGCGGTAGCAGCCTATCTTGAAGAATACATGCTGAACCGGTAGGCCTTAATCGCAGGACATGCAATGCGTTGAGAACTGCGACGATCCGAATCCGCGTCGCCACGTTCTTTACGAACAGCCTGTGTGGCAAACGCTACAGATGTTCAGTGCGTCTCCTTGTACTGCGGCGTGCTATCCTGATCGCTCATCTCTACTTTCCATCTATTGCAACCTCACTGATTCGTCATGACCACCTTCAACTTTCTACCCAACATCACCCCATCACAATCTCCGTCATCTGGCCGAACTAGTCGGAGAAATGTTGTGTACGTGTTGCGAAACGTCTAATTATCACTGGCTCGCACTCACAACACCTCTTTTTTGTATTGGTTTCGCTCCCCGCATTCTGGAATCTGCATCTGCACGCCTGCTTCATGTATTCATGCCGACCCGGTTCTCTCCATTCACCAAACAGGCTTCCTCCCTGTTATATACACCGTCGCGAAGGCGCGGTATGAAGCCTTCAAGCGTTCGCGCCGGCCGCCGGTACATTTAGACGCAGACGACGCAGACCTTCGGGCTCCTGCACTTACGTCTTCACTTGTCGACGATGAAGATGATCTGGACGCACCGAAGGCCGGCCACAGGCTTAAGCGTATGCGCGGATGGGCGTACTTGTTGCTTTGGCTACCCTCCTTCTGTGATCTTACTGGTACGACGGTGAGTGCACATTCAGATCTTCTGGTCTGCTCCCATGGGGCTATATGCATATGTGGCGTAGTCCGCCTTGGCTTCTCGTTCTATTACTCTTCACTTCCCTGCAGTTTGCTCCTTTTGGGGCCAATTCTTGACGACAGTGATTGGTTCGTCGAGGCATGATTGTATAATTTCGCGGGAAGTGCGCAGTCTATCTGCACACTCGACTTGATTATCCGACCGAGTTTCGCAAACATGCCGATCCTGTGGCGGCCCTCTGTGCGAGTGGACTTACATGAATTGTGCAAGTCGTAGAGCCTATCTGAGGGAATGCCATTGAGGCTTTCGAAGTGGGATTTCGAAGTGGACTCCTGAGCTTCGAATGGGGTGCATAGGCATCGTCTTCTGTCGTCATCCAATTCTCTCTCTAAGATTCGACTCTCAGTCGGATTGTATGCTGATGTCATGTTTTCTCCTCTAGCTTCTGAATATCGGACTATTGTATACACCCGTTTCCATCTACCAGATGACCCGTGGTGCCAGCGTTCTCTTTGTCGGAATCCTCAGTGTCATGTTCTTACACCGCAAACTCTACCTATATCAGTGCGTCTATCAAACACTCCTACTGTCACACCTCGCATTTTCCATGACGAGGTTATTCATATGAATCTCGAATAGGTGGCTTTCCTTGGTGACCGTCATGTTCGGTGTTGGCCTCGTGGGCCTTAGCGGCTCGATGATCAAAGATGCAGTCAAGGACGCCGCTGTTCACTTGTTATCATCGATGACTAGTTCGGGCGAACCAGGCTCGACAGTCCCCTCAACACCCACCGCGGAGGAACCAGAGGTTACCAGGGTACTTCTTGGTAAGTGGCACCTGATTCCTTGCTTCACTTGTGGATATCGAATAGCTTGTTTGGCGTTGTACTTATCTGCAATTTCCCCACAGGTGTCTTCCTCGTGTTGATCTCTACAGTCTTGTGAGTGCAGATGTTCCTCCCTTGCTGTCTCGATTTCCTTCCCGTGGAGTTCACCCTAGTGGGACGACGCCCGAGAATAGCATGGGCCGCAGCTTTCCGGTGTGCCCATGTCAGCGGATATTCTATCCACCCGGATAGGCCACGGTAGCTCGAGCTTCTCTCCCTCGCTGCTTCACGAGCACCGAGTGAGCGTGTCAGTTTAGTAGGGCACGAGGCAAGAAGCTGAGCTTCTTCTTTTACCGTGGTTGTTGCCGTTTTCAGTAAAGCTGTGTCGCGCCGCTGGCCAGACCATCCGATTTTTAGAGCGGCGCATGTTCTGGCCACATGCAGTTGTCACACACGCCGTTGTTCGCGGTGTGTGGGACAGTCCTCTGATGCAGANGACGCTGACGATATCTATCTCACATCCTTGTTCCCAGTGCGGCAACTCAGTTCGTTGTGGAAGGTGCGTACGGAGTATACTCTCCCGTTTGCTTTACATACGCATGCGGCGCGGGAACAGCACGGCTGACAACCTCGTATTGAATTTACAGAGAAGATTATGTCTCGGTACAGCGTCACGCCTCTTGTCGCAGTAGGCTGGGAAGGTCTCTTCGGCGCCGTCAGCATCCTGATCATGTTCCCCTTCCTCCCTCTCCTCCGCCCATACGTACCCGAGTCGACTGAGCCCTTCTTCGATGTCGGCCGCGGATGGGACCAGATGATCCACACTCCGACCGTGCTCTGGAGCGGGATTGCGATTATGTGCAGCATCAGCGCGTTCAACTTCTTCGGATTGAGCATGACGAGACACGTCAGCTCTGTCGCGAGGAGTCTCACGGATATGTGCAGGACCCTCACGATCTGGATCATCAGTCTGCTGCTTGGCTGGGAACTGCTTGTGTTCCCTATCTCCCTCGTGCAAGTACTCGGGTTTTCGTTATTGATGTAAGTGTTGAGTTATTTTTATTGAACAGCCGGACAGACCTGACCGCTGCTCCTTATTCATAATAGTTACGGCACCTTCGTTTTCAACAATATCGTCCAGCCCCCTTCGTTCTTGCGTCCCCGCATTGACAGCGAATCCGACGAAGACCGTGCTTTGCTGGCTCACGAGGCCCTCGATGAAACCGCCGCCCTTCCCTCCGATCTCGGCCAGAGTGGCTACGATGTCGTGCCTCAAGAGCAGTTGCCCCAGCCACATTCTCGCAGGGACTAAGCGTTGGTTTCGAAGGTTCTGTGGAACTGGGGTTACAGCGCACTTTCGGTACCGTGGTGCGGTTTGGCTTGGCAGTGGAGCCCCTTCGCTTTTCTAGTCTTTCCGTCAGCAGAGTGTGACTGACGGTGGGGAGGGAAGTGACACATCATTCTAGTTTTGGGGCGTCGAGTTTTACCACACAGGCCTGGTTTACGACTTCATTGTTCTCGCACGTCTTTCTCACAATTCCTCGGTTGTTTCAGGTTCCAATTTTGTGGACTTTAATACATATTTATGTGCTACTGTACGTGGATGTAATGATCGTATCTGTGACTATGCACGCTTTGGTTATACGTCTGGCCTTACTGACCTCGCGTGTCGATGTTGAGAACAACGGGGACTCAAACACCGGCGACGATGTTACAGTAAGCAACATTTCAGGTGTCAAATCGTACGGTGGACTCTAGACTGACACGCCACACGGGTGCAGTTGACATCGTCTTTGCGGTCAGAGGCTACGTTAGATGGTGATCGTGATCGACACGTACCCCAAATTATCTGAAGCTAATTTGATTGCTTATCGTAGATGGTCTGACGGAGCCTTCGGAATATGTTTCAAGACTGATTATTGGAGGGCAGGTTACGAGTACAACACGGTTCTATGTGACCTGCCAAGGGTTCTGGACAATGCCGTGCTCAAATCATAGGATTTCGTGTGGCGCCAGAAAAGAGGGAATGTCAACCAGCAACGTGTTTATGAATTTGTTTCGCTGTACAGGTCTGCAGCCAACGCTAACGTGCCAATGTTGGTCCTGACGCTAGTAACTGGTGAGAGTTACAGCATTTACGTGCTCTTAAGACAACCAGTGGGTAGAATGGCTTTTCTGAAGCGGGATACTACTCACACAAGGTACCGTATGTGTATGCAATTATCACTCGTCGTGGATCCATGGACATGGGCGGGGATGGCCATTGGCCTCCAGCTACGCGCGCCTCCTCCTCATTAGCGCTCGCGTTGTGGCGTTCCATAGACGCCGTCCCTGAGTAACTTGAACTTGTACTTCATGGTCTTACTTATTCTCTCAGACCAGGCTACACTTGACCATTACAAGAGCCCAGTTCATTCAAGCACAATATTTCAGGTTGCCCGTATGCAAAACTATCTATACTCGGTGAAGATTTCCTTGTCTTTAGGTGCCACTAACATCCAATGCCAAATGATAAATCAAGCGCTGTCAGCGGCAACTCAGAGTGGGTACACTGTGGGTACAGGTGCCAGCGACCGAAACCTTCACTCAAGCACGGGTCCATCGAACGATCATGCGCTGGATTTTGTCAAGCTAGCTGAACCACGCTGTGTGCACGTTCATGATGTTTGAATTACAAGAATCCGTCCTTTCGTACCATTATCCAACTTTCACTGGTATGTGTATGCAATGAATAGTGGTTTATACTCTCATCTTTTCCGTACAGGGCCTCACGGAACCATTTGCTAAATAGTTGTGGCTGGGATCCTGCTGCAGCCAACCTCAACTTGAGCAAGTCGATCTCTCAGATAGTCGACCCCGCGACTGGCAAGTGGCGATACTTCGCACACACGTCAGTCATGGTACGCAACTTTGAATTAAGTACCCTGCAATAGCAGCTGGAACTGATAGCGTGGCACATAACGTCTTCGTGGCGTTACGCACTCGACGATTGTCTGCAGGAACCTGTAGCCCCTTGCCGCTTGTGCAACTGCGAAATCGCCCTTTAATCGCCGTAAGTTCACCTCGTCATATATTTTCTACGAACATATGCTAACCGCAGACTTCAGAATTAAGGCTCACCAGCTTCATAAACCTATGAGCCGCTGAACCCTTGGGCCCTCAACCTGGAAGTTTGCAGCTTGAGAGCTCATACCTATCCACGCTGTAGTCAACCCTTCGGAAGCCCCAAATTATTTGCAACCGAAATTTCAGGTGGATATGGCATTCCGCATTGAGGCCGTCACTCAATTGTGGGAGCTCTTCCAGCTGTCGTAATATCATCCAAGTCTTCCTAAGCCTCCTATACACTCAGTCCGACGTGCATGGTCGTAAAGGGTCTTTACGTTCTACCGTGAGAGGATGTACGGTAGGTGGCTAGTACTCTGTCAGCTTCAGGTTGGCCCAGGCCCTGACCGATGTTGACCGTGCCCCAGTCATCTCAGGCTCTTTCAGCACTGTCACTCTGTGTCGTCATGATCTTATATGGTCAGGGATTCATATATAAGAGTAAGGACTCTGTGCCAGTAGGTCTATCAGTACATTGCGCCGTACGTACCACGCCACACAACCTGATCCACATACACCTCAATGGCATCGATCACCTTGTCAACGCCGGCTTCTTCCACCTCGGACGCCACTGCGTATCCCAGTCCGAATGACATTCCATCTAAACATGACTCGAATGGCCACGCAAGTTACGGCAAAAATAAGACAGATTGTACGTGATTCAAGTTATGCGAGGTGCTCTCGAAGGGCGATTATATCTAATAGTCGCATAACCTGTGTCTTCAGACTCGGAGGATACTCCCCCTGGCCTCCTCTTCAAGCTTGATCTATCCAATTTGGTGCCATCCAACAAGCCCAAAGTCACTGGCGATGAAAAAACGCATGTCTTCTATCTTATGGGTGCATCGCCCTTCTGCAGGGCGGAACAGGCTCCAATGGACATTCAAGTTATCATCCCCGTTGGTCCAATTCAAATCTATGTTGGTACCTCGCATATAAAAAGTATGCCGCTTTTTTACGATCAAGGCTGACCTTGTGCGATTTTCCTTTTTTATTAGCTTACTGGGAGAGTTGAATTTGTTAATAAAACCATCGACATGCCCACCTACATTAGGTTCCCACTTCGTCCGGATACCCTGATAGGTAGATTCACCGGAAGCCTTCAGGACAACACTACTACGTTTGAATCCACGATCACGATTGACGAACTGGGACCTATCGTCACAGGTTGCCTGAAATTGGTCCTTTCTGGGTCTTCCGTTGAAGTTCACGAGCAAAATGCAAGGAAGTGGGTGACCCTCCAAGGTGACATCACAGTTCTCGAAACGCAGTACGAGTTCGATGTCAAAGTCTTTCCTTGGGCTGGGTGAGTTATTTTATGATATCGGGTTCAAATTGTCTATAGTGGCTCATAAAATGACCTAGTATTGACACCCACACGTCGTTGAATTTCGAGGCGGCCGCTAGATAGCGGCGTTCGCGCTCATGTATCGCTCAAGCGTTGAAGTTCGGAAGACCTTGTTACACCTTGTCACTCTCTAGTAGTATCATCGCTGTTTGTGTTACATCCACGTAGTGCCTGCTTTCTTAGTCTGCATATTCCTGCCGAAAGTACTACGTGCTTGTTTGCGCTGAATGTTAAACTCATGTACAGTTTACCTGGAAATTTGAAGCTTGCGTTTCGCATCATGATTTCACTTCGTCTGCGTGCAGTCTTCAAGTTTCCTGCTCGTGAAACGGGCAGCGAGAGATAAGCGCTGAGCGTTGATTGACGCGTTCTGCACGTGCTGAGAATTACATCGTCACCTGCCTAATGGGGGCGAGTTGCGCAAGCATAGTACGTGCATCCGAGGACGGCAAGCCCAACAACCTCGACACGGTCGCGTCTGGTTATCCAACTTCTCCTTTCTCGTCTGCGCAGTCAGTCTTATCTTTCCCTGTGCATATAAGAAGTTCAAACATGGCGAGTCCGCCGTCAACGAACACTTCACCTCGCCGACCCATGTCGGCTTCACGATCATCATTACACGGCTCCCAGTCCATATTTCCAGGAGCCAGCAGTTCTCGACCATTTCTCAACATGTTGAACCCGATGCTTGGCAGAGGCTATCAGGGATATATGCAGGCCAATCAGTCGGTGTTGGAGGAAGAGGAGGAGGAAGACGATGAAGATAGTGGTGGTGGCGACCTTGAAGCAGGTCGAGCCACACGCCGAGATTCGGTATCAACTGTACTGAACAAGAGCAAACGACGTGTATCCTGGGGTGCTGAAGCTTCTGAAATGAACGTCCTCCGACCAAATATTAAGCAAGACGATCGGAACTATGCGAACGACGACTCTGATGATGAGGTTCCTCAGGACTTCTTGATTGAAACTGCTGCCCCTGGTCGTGTGCGTAAGCCACAGTCGCCTACCACGCCTCGTGCCTCTTTGCACAAGGGCAAGGAGCCCGCCGTGTCGAGGCAAAGGCCTCTATATTCCGCCTCTCGTCGAACGACACCCCCGATATTACCAAGTAATGCTGCGGTTTCGATACCTCCAAGGCCGTCAGAGCTCGATGCGGAGGAGACAACAAGCACTGCCGCTGAGCCATTGACTGAGCCGAGAGCCAAGCAAATGCGAGGTTTGGACGATTATGAACGCGCGTTGTGGAATTGGGTGAATGTCTACAACCTCGATGCGTTCCTTCAGGAGGCGTACTACTATTACGAGGGCAAGGGGATATACAGCATAGCGCTCTCGCGGGGGCTCAACCTACTGTTGGTACTTATCCTCTGTTTGCAATGCTATGTAGTCATTTGAATGATTTATTTACTCTTACAGGACAGTCGGCTTCGTCATTGGGTTCTCAACGTTCCTACTAGGGTGCGTTGACTACTCGCGCATTAAGCCCGAGAAAGCCACTCGACTCTCCGATGTCGTGGTATCGCATTGTGTCTCCAGGTGAATAGCTTCTCATGTGCGCACGCACTCAGACGTATCTGAAGGGTACCGCAGGTTCTCTGGCTTTACACTACTACTGTTCATATTATTTGCCGCGTTCTTCGCATGGCAATTGGTGACGTACGCGTTTAGCGTCATACGACTTATGGACATGTATCGCTTCTATACCCATCTATTACGTATACCGGATGTGAGTCTAATTTGTCCCGCTGCCTGAGCATTTCATTGACCTCGTTTATAGGCAGATATCCAGACAATCTCATGGCCTGAAGTCGTTCGTCGTATAGGCGCGATACGAGAAGAGAACCCACTGACAGCGTTATCATCTGCGCCCTCTGCATCTGTCACCGCCAAGCTTGACGCACACGATATTGCAAACCGAATAATGCGACAAGAGAACTACCTTATAGCGCTGTTTAACAAGGAGCTGCTGGACTTACGGATACCATTACCTGTCTTCTTGAATCGGTTCGTGAGACCGGAAGAAGGGAAAGGACGCATGCTCACTAGGGCACTGGAGTGGAACTTGCGCTTCTGCCTGATGGAGTATCTATTCGACACTCAGGGGCGGGTGAGGAAGGTGTTCTTAAAGAGCAAGAATCGAACGGTGTTGATCGAAGGGTAAGTTCGATGTTAGCGACGACTTGAAGTGGGACTGATGTTGGCTATACAGACTGCGTAGGAGGTTGATATTCATGGGCATTTTGAACGCGATATTCGCGCCGTTCATCGTTCTCTACCTGCTCATGTACTCATTCTTCCGTTACTTCGAGGTATGTGACCTACTTTGTCGGTAAACTACCTTAAATCTAACATGCATACGCTGCTCATCCATCCAGGAGTATCACAAGAACCCATCGAATATGAGTGGCCGCCGATATACTCCTTTTGCACAGTGGAAGTTCCGCGAATTCAATGAGCTCCCGCATAATTTCGTTCGCAGACTCAACGAGTCTTACCCCACTGCCAGCATGTATATCGGTCAGTTCCCCAATGAGAAGCTGACGCTGATCGCTCGGTATGTCCCTCCTAAGTACGCGAAATGTAATCACCGAACTCACGTCTTGGATACAGCTTCGTCGGATTCATCGCGGGCTCATTCGCAGCAGTCCTACTGCTAGCCTCTGTCCTCGATCCTGATCTTATCGTCCATTTCGAATTGACGGAGCACCGGACAGTTCTGTTCTACTTGACTCTCTTTGGATCAATAGTCGCTGTTGCTCGCGGTATGATACCAGAGGAAAACAGAGTATTCGACCCGGAACTGCTCATGACGGATGTCATACAATACACGCATTACATGCCGGACGAGTGGAAAGGACAGCTACATTCGAAGAAGGTAAGCTAATCTATTTCCATGTTCTGGATCTCATCTAATCTGAACGACGGTGCAGGTCCACGAACAATTCGGAGAACTCTTCCAGATGAAGATCGTCATCTACGGTCAAGAGCTGATCTCGGTGCTTTTGACGCCGCTTGTCCTTTGGTACTCTCTCCCACGCTGCGCACCTGCCATCATCGACTTCTTCCGGGAGTTCTCTGTCCATGTAGATGGGCTTGGCTACGTGTGTAGCTTTGCCGTCTTCGATTTCCAGAGACATGGGAACATCAAGGTATGTCACAAGACCCAGTACAATTCTATGTGATGTTGACATTGACATTCACTTCAGTTCGGTGCGCCAACCGCAGCTACAGACGAAAGGCTTGTTTCCAAAGAGGGCAAGATGGAGAAGAGCTTCCTCAACTTCAAAGCTGCGCATCCGGAATGGACGCCAAGAGACCCCTCCGGTTCATTGTATCTCAGTCGTATGGCGGACTTGAACACTGGTTTGGGATTGAACCGTCACAGGCTGTTCAGACGATCAGCAGAGTACTCTGGGCTCGACTCAACCGTGGAACCTGCTGCAAACATTCATGACAAGGCGAGCGAGTACGACCGGGCGCTGAAGCAAAGTCAGAGTGCGCGGCGAAGACCATCCGGTAGCATGATGCAGAGTAGACTGGGAGGTCATGGACCTTCGTCGTCGTCGATCTTCCAAAGCGGCGTGGGGCTTGGTGTAGCTCAGACGGCGATTTTGGAGGATTCGCAGGCTACTTCTACTGCGGAGCACAAGATACAGGAGTCGACTATACCCGAGGAGGACCTTGCGGCGGACGGTGGTGTTGGCAGTATGCTGGGAGAGTCGTATGTTGACGGGCGGCGTCCGAAGGGTCCGTCTGTCGCACAATCTCAGCAAGAGGAAGACGAGGAGTTGGAGGATGGAGGCGTTCTTGGGCTGCTTGCGCAGATCTATGGTACTGGTGTCAATGTGAAAGGGAGAGGAAGAGGACCTCCTAGGGCAATTTAGGCTATGCTGTATTTATGAACACGAATTTGCACGTCGTTATGTTGATCAATGAACAGCAGTGAAATGGGCGGTGAAGTGATAAACCGCTGATTTGAGGGTTGTTTGAGGAGGGTCGTTGCAGGCGCCTCGAGAAAGAGTCGCCGGTGAAACACTGATGGGAAGTGAGCGCACTGCCCTTACTCACACTTATACGTGGATCAACGCATCTCTTTACTTTTGCTCTCAACTTCCACCAACCTGGCAGACAGGCGATATCTGCCATGCGTTTCTCGTCGCTCCTTCTCGCCGCTCTAGTGCAGCAATCTGTCTTCGCAGCAAGGCCTGTCAAGCGAAACTACGATACCCACAACTACTACGTCTTAGAACTCAATCCTTCAGGACACGCCTCGCTGGACGAATGCGCAGGCGCACTTGGCGTAGAACTTGTAGAACGAGCCGGAGAGCTCGACAACCATTTCCTTGTCCGTACACCAAAGTCGCCGCTCGAAGCTAGAAGTGAGGAGGATCGGGTTCTCAGGGCATACGAGACTATTCAGCAACGAGCACAGTCTTCTGCGCACGCCAGGAGAGAGGAAGCTGTCCACAGTAAACGACTGGCATCGTCTATACGATACCTATCGCGACAGGAGCTACGGCAACGCACCAAACGAGCCCCTCCACCTATACGACCGCCGTCTTACGATGATTCTCCTACTGCGCAGGAGGTTGCGGAGAAGCTGCTCATTACGGACCCTGAGTTCCCACAACAATGGCATCTGGTCAATGACGAGTTCCCTCAGAACATGATGAACGTATCGGGGTTGTGGGAGAAGGGCATCACGGGCAAAGGTGTAATATCGACATTTGTCGACGACGGATTGGATTATAACAGCGACGACCTTGCCACAAACTTTGTATGTGTTCCTCTTAGCGCATACGGCTTACACTCACTTGAATACAGTACGCGGCAGGCTCGCACGATTTTAACGACCACGAAGATCTACCTACGCCCAAGCTCTTTGACGATCACCACGGTACTCGTTGTGCGGGTCAAGTTGCCGCTGTCAAGAACGATGTATGCGGTGTAGGTATCGCCTACGACTCGAAGGTCGCAGGTGTCCGTATACTCTCTGGACCGATATCCGACGTCGACGAGGCTGCAGCTCTCAACTTTGGATACCAGGAGTCATCGATATTCTCGTGTAGCTGGGGACCTCCGGACGACGGCAGGTCCATGGAAGGGCCTGGGTACCTCATTAAGAAAGCCATGGTCAATGGAATTCAGAACGGCCGCGGCGGACTTGGGTCTATTTTTGTCTTCGCCAGCGGAAATGGAGGTCGGAACGGTGACCAGTGCAACTTCGACGGCTACACCAACAGTATCTTCTCAATAACAGTCGCGTCGATCGACTACAAAGGCTTGCATCCCGACTACTCTGAAGCCTGTGCTGCCAACATGGTCGTCGCCTATTCTTCTGGCAGTGGGAATCATATCGTACGCCAAGCGTCTTGACTATCACATTCATGAATCTCACGGCTTTGCAGGTGACCACTGATATTGGCAAGAACAAGTGTTCTCATGGTCATGGTGGGACTTCTGCTGCTGCGCCAAACGCCGCGGGTATATTTGCGCTTGCCCTTCAAGCCCGGTATGCTTCAATAATTCAATACGTCCGGCCCGTACTGACCTGCATCCGCATAGACCTGAGCTCAATTGGCGCGATCTGCAGCACCTTTGTGTTAGGACTGGTGTGCAAGTTAATCCCGATGATCCTGACTGGGAGACTACTGCTGCTGGTAGACCATACAGCTACAAGTACGGGTATGGAGCGCTCAGCGGGGAAGCTTTCGTGGATGCGGCTATGAACTGGCAGTCAGTCAAGCCACAGGCCTGGATCAAGCTTCCTACGATTCAGGTAGGCAATGGAACGATGGACCTGTTCAAGAACGCTGCTGGCGGAGAAAACATCACCACCGAAGGCATTACTAGCAAGATGACCGTTTCGAAGGAGACTCTCGAGTCGCATAACTTTGAGAAGCTCGAGCACATCACGGTCAAAGTGTGGATTACGCACTCGAGGCGTGGCGATGTTGAGGTCGAACTCGTCAGTCCGAGTGGTGTTAAGAGTATCTTGGCTGCACGAAGGTCGAGGGACTCCGCGGACACTGGCTTCCCTGGCTGGCAATTTAGCACTGTGAAGCATTGGTATGTCGCGTTCACAAGACTCCTTCTACTCATCGCCATCTAATAATACGACTGTACAGGGATGAGGACCCGGTCGGCGATTGGACCATCCGTGTTTCTGACCTAGGCACCGAAGGCCACAGCGGCAAATTCCTTGGCTGGACTATGACCGTCTGGGGATCCGTAATCGATGCTCAAAAGGCCAAGACATACGAGGTTCCCCTGATCGACGAGACCCTCCCTCCTCTGTTCGCTTCAGACGATACTCCAGCGCCTGCACCCACAAGCTCTGCCATCGCGAGCACGAAGACGCACCCAAAGCCAACCGAGCACCTGCCAACCGATCACGTTGAAGCACCTGGCGAGACTGACAAACCGGCCTTCCCTGGTGCCAGCGAGAGCGGCAAGCCCAAGCCTGTTGAAGACGAAGCTGCTTCCGGTGGTGCAGCCGAATCCCCCGTGCCCACTCCTTCGAGCACTCCTACACCTGATGAAGGCTGGTTCTCCGATCTCTCGAAGCTCTTGACAAACCAGGTCTGGTTCTTCGTCGCTCTCGGCGCAGTCATTATATTCGGAGCTGCAGCAGGCCTATTCTTCTGGCGCCGTGCGGTTCGTCGTAGACAGAACTACTCGACTTTGCCAGCGGAAGAGATGGCCATGAGCTCTACGGGCGGAAGAGGTGGTGCTACGCGGTCAAAGGAACTTTACGCCGCGTTTGACGAGGAAGACGACGATGAGGACGCGGATGAGGAGACTGGGCTGCGTAGAGCACCTGACCACTCGCCTGTTGGGCTTGGCTATCATTCGGGTTTCTTGGATGATGACGATCCGGCTAGTGCTGGTGGCCCGCCTACTCGATACAAGGACGAGCCGTCGCCTACAGAACGCGCTGCAGAGCGTTCGCATAGTCCGGAAGAGGGCAGTGGAGATAGTGGAAGCTGGGAGCACGCATCACAGGACAATGCGCCGCGGTCATAGTACTTATCATTATACCACGTTTGTTGAGGATTGGGGAATTGTATCGCACGCACGCCCATACGTACACACACCTTGTTTATATCTATAGGTTAATGGTATATTTATATTGAAACTGCAAAGTACCTTTGGAAGACAAACAGACAACAAAGCAAGCGAACAGCAAGATGTAATTTACAGCGAATGTAGAGTATACGATGGGACGACAGCCACTAATTGTTCGTGAAGCGTAGTTTTGAGTTGTTGGCCACGCGCATCCAGATATCAAGGTCCTCATACTGCGAAAAGCCGTGTGAGCATCTAATAAAGCAAGAGTGGCAGAGAAGACTTACGTTAATTATAGTCTCCATCAGCTGAGCTTCCGTGAACCCAGCCGCAAGCACCCGCGCCCGAATATCAACCATAGACAGCTCCTCGTCCTCGTCCTCATCACTATCATCCACATCCATATCTCTCTCACCACCAGGCCCCTTCCCAATCCTCCTCGCCCTCTTCGTCCTGCGCTTCGGCCCCCTCTTCTTATCATTCGCCATATCCTTAATAAGCCTGAAGATCTGACTCGTATTCGTCCGATCGCGATCCTGCTCCCGATCCTCGTCCTCGTACAGACTCTCCTTGCTCACCTCCATGAGCCGCAACGCCTCGTCGACGTCGCCGTGTTCGACTTCGTCGCAGTAACGCAGGCGGGCGAGTGCCTGGGCAAGACGGAGGACGCCGAGGAGCGTACGTGCGGAGGTGTAGGAGTGGGATTTGTTTTGCTCTTCTTCGTCTTTGGATTGTTTGCGCAGGCGGACGTAGGATTCGACGACGTAGTTTGAGACTTCGGGAGGGACTGTGGGGCGTTTCTGGCGGGCGCCGGCGATGTAGTGTCTGCAAGGGGAAGTATGAGTTAGTTCCTACCACAATGAGCAGACGGGCGAACCGTACCTGATAAGAACGGGGTCGATGGTATCGAACTCCAGTTCGGGAGGGGCGTTGTACATGTGCACATGTGTGACGTGCTGAGCAAGTCGTTCGTCTTCATCCCTCGAAGGCTTATCAAGGATCAAGAACAGAAGGTCGAACCTGGACAGCAAAGCAGCAGGAAGGTTGATGTTCTCAACTGGAGAAACCTTGGGGTTATACCGACCGTAGAGAGGGTTGGCTGCGGCGAGGATAGACGTGCGGGCGTTCAATGTCGTTGAGATGCCAGCCTTGGAGATAGAGATTGTCTGCTGCTCCATGACTTCGTGGATTGCGGTACGGTCGGATTCGTCCATCTTGTCGAATTCGTCGATACAGCAGATACCATTGTCGGCGAGGACAAGGGCGCCACCCTCTACACGAAGGTCAATGGGTAGGTTCGCAAAATTCAACGTAATTACTCACCGAGGACCATCTCATCCGTCACTGGGTCGCGCATAACAGCGGCAGTCAGACCAACGCCTGACGAACCTTTGCCGGTGGTATAAACACCTCGGGGCGCAACCTTCGCAATGTACTTCAACAGCTGAGACTTCGCCACACCAGGATCACCCATCAAGCAAACGTTCAAATCTCCCCTAATCTTCACACCATCGCCCATACTCTTCGTAGCACCGCCAACAAGAAGCAGCAATAACGCCTTCTTCACGTCAATGTGCCCATAAATCTCCGGCGCGATACTCTGCGCGAGCTTCTGGTACAGCGCCGGGTCGTGGCGCAAGCTAACGAGTTCAGCCTCGATCTCTGGTGTGAGCTCCATCTCGCTGTATTGCTTCTTCAGCTGGTGTATATGATGTGTTTCGAGGTAGGTGTCCGTTAGCAGACCGGCGCGCACTGCCTGGTAACCTGTGTAAGGAACGGGAAGGAAGATACCGCCCAGGTGCACGACGTCTCCTGGGTTCATTTGACGCGTCAGGGATCCGTTGACGTGGATTGTCATTGACCGAGGTATGTGGCCGACTGGGACTTGGTCGGCCATTTCTTGGATCTTGACTTCCTGAAAGGGACTGAACCTGCACGCGCGAGTCTGCATGTGCAGAGACCCATGGATACCGTTCTTTTTGCATTCGTTCTCGTTCTGACAGTCGATAATCGGGGTGAACTGCTTGCGGGATATTTCTTGGAACGTTTCTGAGCCGCAGACGTCGCACGTGTAGGCGTTGACGAGGAGTAGTGGTTTCACTTCTGATACCCGTGTCACGATTCCACGGACTGTTATGAGTTTGCCGAGGTGAACACCTTTGACGTCCCGAACAGCCATAGCGACGTCAGAACGTAGTGGCTGGAAGTAAAGGTTGCTGGCAAATATGTTAAGTCCACATCCAGGGAAGAAGCGCTGTGAACGCACTATCGTCGTAACAAATGATCGGGGAACCCTTCCTGCAGCCCATCCAATCGCTCATTACGCTCCCTCCGTTGGTGTAATATCACGTCTATGACTTCGTCGTGTTCGCTGATATCCTTCGTTGGGGTGGGCATAACGCTGTCGACAACGTCACTGAAGAGGCCGACGTATCGTTGTGTGTTCGTTCGTATGCGGTACACCAAGTCTGCAACGGTTTTCTCAAACTAAACAACATCAACACATAGAAATGCAAGTGAATGAGTGGGTTGTTTACTTCGGCAATATCCTCCAGGTCTATCACAAGCATTTGTTGTTCGCGGTTCGCTATGCGTTGCTGCGTTCCGAGGTTAGTAGAGGACGCGTTATTTCGCGTAGAACGCGCACCAGTTGCTGCATATACTTCATGCCTCTTGCCTGAGGGGGCTCATCATCGTCCAAACCGAGGTCTGCAAAGCCACGCTCGATGCCCTTTCCCGTGTATTCCGTGAGGAAGTGTCTGATTTTGTCTGTTTACTCATATTAGATTGTGTTATATAAACTGCTGAAGTACTTACCTCGCTCCGCATCGTAGTCAATGTTGATATTCACCACGGGCAAAGCCATAGTGCAAGTGTTAAGGAGGAAGTAGGTGATGGGAGGGAAGGAGGAAGCACAAGGCCAGCGCGTCTAATTATTGCTCGCGTTTAAACGCGGTCTGCGTGATCACCGTGAACCGCGTTGAGCTCGCCGTTCACTTCCCCGCGAGCACCGGTTCGTCTCCACAGTTCGTGAAATGGATTGCTATCGTTTTCTTGCAATAACTCTTAACTTTACAGGGCCCCCTCTCGCCGAACCATGCCTGCAAGTCGGACTCCGCGAAACAGGGGACACAAGC
The DNA here is from genome assembly GCA_037040455.1 of Irpex sp. P115-07. NCBI lineage: Eukaryota > Fungi > Basidiomycota > Agaricomycetes > Polyporales > Irpicaceae > Irpex > Irpex sp. P115-07. Next base: position 16,458 of record JAXQGX010000117.1, read on the forward strand.
GAGGACTGGAGTCGATTTCTGCACAAGCGGGGGAACGACATGTGCCAAGTGGCTCGTATATTGGAAGAAGTCCTTCGTGAGTTTGCTCATTGAATTTGAGTTTGAAATGGACAAGCCATTCAATAAAAACACAGGGCTCTTCGTCAGATATCCTCTCACAGAGCCGGTCCCTCGAGGCCTATAGAGTACATAGGGAGGAACCCGTAAGTCACGGATGTTGGGACCATGGATATCGCCTTACCCCTTGCAGGAACGACCTCAAGCAATTGACATGGGCTAGCTTCACAAGTACCGGCTCCTCGGTGCGGTATGTCGATGTATTCGCATGCTCCGAGTCAGGATTCATGACAGTGGGTCGTAGGTCGTCAAGTCCGGAACGTGAAAGTATCGAGGACCAGCAGTCTTACGCGGGAGATTACGATGTGGATGCAAGTGAAGACGAACAGCCTCAGGAGGAGCCTTTGCCGTCTGAGTCAGTCACTTTTGAATGAATATATATTGTTGCTGAACATAGATGCAGGGAAGACGAAGGCTCATCGTCGGCGGATGTCGCCACGTCGTCAGCATACACTGTCGAAACGCTTCCCCAGACATACTACGAGGCATACTCGGACGAAGAAGAAGAAACTGAAAATTATGTCGTGGCGAAAGAGACACCCCCAGAGGATGCAGACGACCCGGACGCAATCCCCGTGCGCGTTCTATCCGACTTTGTCATCTACGACATAGACGATTGCTGCCGGCTGGTTCCGTTCTCAGCTGAGTTAGGCACCGACGACCTGAGGAAGTACGGTGCATCGGGATACGTTACCCCCTGGACTGGCTCTGGTTCGGATGGCTCGGACTATGAGTCAAGTGAGGACGGCAACGTGACAAGGACGCAGAGGATTAGCCTCCAGCGTATCCAAGAAGTCAGCGTTCATTGGGCTGAAAAATGGAAGACCAAGCTCATTTTGGATCCGTGAGTGTGGCCCCCGGCATGTGAATGTGCATTGACATATATATACAAACTTTTAGCAAGATCTACCTCAAGACAGAATATGCTTGGTACATTCTTGATGTCCCCGCTGAAAACTACAGGCCATTTTACGCACCGTTCTGGACGAAGCACTTCATATTTCATCAACTCATAACGTCCGCGATGAATAACTTGAACAAGCCGCTCTCCTATGAAGAGTTCATCGCAGAGCTCGAGAATGAAGAAGCCCCATCATCTATCATTGGGAACAAGCTCACCATCCGTGACGTAGAACGGCACTCTACGGTAAGTACATATTCACTTGCTCTTGGTGTGGCTGACTGCCAATACTGTCATAGCATGCATACGTGGTCTCAGCGTTTGAAAAACTCAAACGGTCCTACAAGCACCCCATGGCGCGGATAGAAGACGTCCCCGCAATAAAGGAGATCCGCAGACCGAGATCAGCAGAGCGGCCGCAGCCCAAGAGTAAGAGTCAGGCAGCAAGACCTAGCACGAAGCGCAAGTTCCCACCGACAGTCGTCACCCCGAGGCTCCATGATCTTTACCAGGGTTTGTTCCCGCTGAACAAATTTGAGGCCTGCGGGCCACCAGTCCGGAATGAGATGTCTGCTGAGATTGAGGAGGATCACCCTGTGCATAGAGGGAACCCGCAGTCGGTCAAGTGGGTGAAGGAGAGCAAGATCAAGTCGCACTATTATCGCGGGATAATTATTGACGGGGTCACTTACACTGTGAGACAAACCGAATTGCCTTATCCCAATATGCTCATGTTACTCAGATAGGCGACACAGTCATCGTCGAACCTGGTGACGACGAAAACAAGAAGCGTGCCGCCGTTTCTGACAAGGTAGAGGGCGTCAATAACAACTGGTAAGTGTACATTTCGCGGCGTATATCTTTGCCACGGACGGTGCCACTCACTGGGCGATAGGTACGCTAAGATCTGCTACTTCTTTGACAACGAAGTAAACGGGGAGAAGATGTTCCATGCGCATTGGTACGAACACGGGTCACAGACGATACTCCAGGAGGTCGCCCATCCGAAGTCGCTGTACCTTATTGATGAGTGCGGGGATCAGTACGTCGAGTCCATACTCCAGAAATGTGACGTCAGGGTTCTCGATGACACGGAGGACGAACCTATGGCGCAGGATTGTGGCTTCTTCACCGGGTAAGGACGACAATTCCGACGCTCTCTACTTTCAGGATAACCGCATCTTGACGTTTTGGCGTTGTAGTCTAGTATGGGATCGAGAGAACACCGTCTTCTTCCAACGCCGCGAAGAAGAAATCCGTCAAGCCCTCAAAGAATGCCCTCCCGAGAAGCCATGCGTAAGCTGCGGGATCGACTTACTAGACGAGCAGCGGATATGGTGGAACGTTGACGACGACGGTACTCTCATGCAAGGCTCCGTCTCCTACCACGTGCACGATATCGTATATATTCGACCGGACGGGGACAAAACCGATGCCTACGTTATTGGTCAGATTACACAGATCTACGAGCCCAAGGATGAGGATACGTTACCGGAGTTCGACGCTCTGTTGTACCAACGCTACGACGTCATCGCTCGTCGGGCGAACCAGACCAAATTCGGCAATCATGATTACGATGAGGTACTTGTGCTTTCCTTGAGGAAAATCGAACTATTGGGGTTACGTTCGTCACTTAACCCGTACTCTTCTTTAGCGTCGTCTGTACCAGACCGAACAGCGCTTGGAGGGTATCCAGTCCTGGAAAATCGAGGGCAAGGCTTATGTAGTGCACAAGGACTCGATGACCGCTAACGAACTCGAAGAGTGGCTAGCGCAATCTTCTGACCACTTTTACGTCGACAAGATGACGGAGACTGCGAAGCCTCCCTTGGAAGCCCTTTCACGCCTGCCACGACGATCGTTCAAGACGTGCAAGGAGTGTTACGAAGAGCGAGTCGAGAAGATGAAGGAGCAGCGGAGACTTCATAAGTCGAGGAAGCCTTTGCGCGGGTTGGAGCTGTTTGCGGGCGCGGGCGGGCTTTCGACTGGGTTTGATCAGTCTGGGTTTGTTAAGACGGAGTGGGCGGTTGAGATGGAGCCCAGCGCGGTTTTGTCGTACAAGTAAGGATATCCGCTTTCTTCTCGTCTGATGCATCTATAACTGGGTTCTTGACAGCGAAAACCATCCGCATACGAAGGTTTATAACGGTGATGTCAACATGCTACTCAAGCATGCCATCGAGACTTATCAAGGCAAGCGGCCAAAACCGCTGACTACGGTTGAGGGTCTTTCGATGCCGCCGATGCCAAAACGAGGGGAAGTAGATTTTATATATGGAGGTTCGTCTGGCCTAGTATCGTTTGTAAGAGGCAGCAACTGATACAGCGCAGGTCCACCCTGCCAAGGTTTCTCGGGTATGAATCATACGAAGGTCAGTCGTACAGATATTAAACGATTGTTATTTTCCCTGACGATACACATAGACAGTCGATGATCCTAGGTAAGGCAGTACAGCCTTACAAAATGTGCTAGCTCACATTCTTCTAGGAATACATTAGCATGCAACATGCTATCATTTGTCGACTTTTATCGTCCATCTTACTTCTTGTTGGAGAACGTCGATGCCTTACTCTATGCAAAACTCAAAGCCGAACAAGATGGTCAGAAGATGCTCGGAGGGATCAAGCAGGGCATGATCAAGCTCATCCTCAGATCGCTCGTCAAACTAGGGCAAGTCTTCTTCAAACTTCCCTCGTCAAACTTCTTACGTTTTCACGTCCATACAGGTATCAGGCACACTTCAAAGTACTCCAGGCAGGGCAGTACGGTTCTCCGCAGAGTCGTCTACGTGTCATATTCTGGGGCGCCAAACGAACTCTCCCACTTCCTCCTTTCCCTATTCCGACGCATTGTACACCCGACGATGTTGACAAGTACAATCTTGCCACCGGCCAGAGGCTTTGGCCCGCAGTGCGTGTACGCCCAAGTCTCGAGAAGGATAAACTTCTGGAGTGGCTTCAGTTTGCGCCGTTCCTGCCTGTTACTGTAGAGGATGCAATTGGAGATCTCGTAAGCACTCATTGTTGTCGCATAACTACACCACGACTTACTGATGCATTCTCATCTGTAGCCCAAGTTCGACTGGTAAGTGTATTTTCTCTACCGACGCTCCTGCCTCTGAACACCATGAATTTCTTGACTATAGGATAAATCCACACAAAGTCATCGAGATGACCTCCGAAGACGAAGCAGAATTCCAGCGCCGACTCGGCGAGGGTATCGGTCGATTCGACGCGGTTTCAAATAGAGAAGGTGGCCATTGCGGATACGAGCGTGAGGCGGACTACGGACAGCCTCGCAGTCGTTATCAGAAGTGGATGCGAGCGAAGATGGGCGAGAACGATAGCGTCACGTACCATTATACTGCTAGATTTGGTGCTTTGGTTGTGGAACGGTGAGTCAATAACGACTGTGTAGTAGACTCGAAGTGAGTTGATTATATCGATGAATGTAGAACGTGCTGCGTTCCTCTAAAGAAGGACGCCAACCACGCAGGTGTGTCTCAACTTGTGGATATTGGGTGGCGCTGAGCTTGCTAATTCGTATCACTCAGACCTCCCGAAGCCATTGCGATTAAGTTCCAAGTTCTATGAACCCAACGGTGCCTCAAAGATGTCGTATCGAAGTAAGCAGTGCTACATTCAGTTGTCGTTATACTCGGACTGATGCCATGTTATGTTAGGTCTTTACAGTAGAATTGACGCTAAGGGACCATTCTGTACCGCACTCACAACTGCAGCGCCGAATAACAAGGGTGGTAAAATTCTTCATCCGACGGTGTGTTAGACTCTGGGAATACCTCGATATCCACGTGCAAAGTCTGACCATAACCTTGTAGCAAAAGCGTATACTCACTGTCAGAGAGTTTGCTCGATCTCAAGGTTTTCCTGACCACCACAAGTTCTTGTCTCGGAATGAAGCCGCTTTTGTTGATGTAAGAGGCTTTGTTTGCTCGCCGTCCAGACCACCCTGACACACCCTGCTATGTCAGCAATACAAGCAAATCGGCAATGCCGTTCCAGTCCCTCTCGCGTTGGCACTTGGAAAGGCTTTGGGAGGAGTTCTACTTGGATTATGGGAAGAAGAGGACAATAACGCCCGTGAAAGGAGTCCAGAAGTTGATATGGACGTCGATTGATCTATTCAAGATATAATGGACACGCTGCGAGGTAACTATTTAGGACGCTATAGCGTGGTAGGGCAGCAGAGGTGTTTCTTGGGGGTATCTATGGGGACTGTAATATATGTAGGAACTCTTGCATAGTTTCCTGTATCATCGTTTTCTGCTCGACTGTCTCAGCCTGCGAACATGTCTCCACAACAGTGTCCATGCAGCTGATAATAGACCAATAGGCGGACAGAGCCAGCAGAGTCTCCACCATCCGACCTCCTTGTAAAGGCGACGAACTAAGGAGTCGATTTGTATTTGCAGATCTTGAGGAGAACCGGAGTTATCGACGACTATATCGGCATACTTGAGCTTCTCTGATGTAGGGAGTTGGGCTTTGATGCGGGCAGAAGCGGCTTCGACTGAGGATGAGTCTCGCGCCCTGAGCCGTTGTAGTTGTAGTTCTGGAGAACTAAATGGGCATTTACTGCCTGATAGTGAAAGGTATAGATAAGACCAGGCGTACCAGTACACCACAGCTATCTTCCCCATCCACTTGTACATCCCTCCTTCAATCAGCAAAGGGTTGTCCACGATACATATCTTGTAGCCTTTCAGCCAGTATATGACAACACTCAGAAACATCTTGCGGGCAATAGCTGGATGTGTGATGCCGTTCAGAACCTTCCGTTGTGATTCATCATTGAACACGATAGAACCGAGTTTAGGGCGGTTGAGGGTTCCGTCAGGATGCAGGATATCTTCGCCAAAGTGCTTCACTATCTGGGCAAGAGCAGGCGACCCAGGCTCTACTATCTGACGAGCAATGAGGTCCGCATCGACGACAGGCAAGCCGAACGACTTCAATTGTGCGGAGACGGTGGACTTTCCTGTCGCGATACCTCCTGTAAGACCTACGACTGATTGAACAGTAAGCAGCGTTTCGAATACTCTTGTCCATGAGAACGTTACCAAGCATCGTATAGCCTTCAATATGTCCTTCCTTCTAGTCTCTTACTTGGAGCCACAAGAGCTTTCGTGAGTTGGTGTGGTGAAGGAGAAACAGACGAGTTTCGTATTCGAGCACGCGTATCGCGGTAAGGGCCCGTTGGGTGACGCGGGGCAGGCTTCACTACATAGCTTCACTGCGTGACGACAAGGCATGTCACACTGTTACTCATGCAAGCGCTGTCACGAATATCTTTTGATTGACCAATCATCATCCGTAGACGACTGGCCATGCGTCGGCTCAACTGAACATGAGTTAGTATTTCCTCGTAGGCGGTCGATTGTACGGACCTGAACTCAATTTTTTATCACTCAGCTGCAGCCACCACCAGTGATTTATGTAAGTACCTCTTGGTGGTTCGCTCGTCGACTGCTGCAATTGAAACCGGGGCCTTTTCCACACAGATTTTGAAACAGTATCACGAGGTGCAAAGTTGTGTTATCACGAAGATGGATGCAAAGGTATTGATACCAAGTTGCCCAAAGTACGGACCCGGCTACGCAGAGTCGTTGTAGATAGGATATGACAAAATGGATGATAAGAAGCCACAGCGCTGGTAAAATCTTAACTCGACACTGCCCTTCAAGCAGAGTCATGCAATAATCATGCTTCATCAGGCACCGTGTATTCATAAATCCAACTCTCTCAGTACTAAGCCCTCAGACTGTGATGATGCCTGTTAGTCTGTGGGTACATCGTCCTGGATCTCACCTCGATGAGAGAATGAACAGTCAGTCAATATATATCATC
>JAXQGX010000118.1:0-38141 GCA_037040455.1 Irpex sp. P115-07
ATCTGCTCCGACATCGGCCTCCTCCTCGCCTTCTTCACCGTACTCGTCACATCCTCACGTGGGCTCTCCTGGCTCAAACTGCTGTCAACGCTGACCTCCTCGATCGGCTCGATGGGCTGGACAGGTTTCGACACAGGCTGCTGCCGAACCTGAACCTCCGGGAATATATCAGCGATCGTAGCCCGTCGACGACCTTCAGGTCCCTTGCCTTCTCGCTCGCGAGTCGACGACTTAGCCTTGGACTGAGACTGAGACTGAGACTCGACGCTCTGCCGCTTCCGCTCCCGTTCACGACGCTGCATCTCCTTGACGGTTTGCAGCCCCGCTTCGTCCCACCTTACAGACGCGACCGACCCATTCGAAGAGCGAGGAGACCGGAACGAAAATGCCGAAATACCAGACATGGAGGACGGCGGGCGCATCGACGAGCCACTCGTACTCGAGACCGACGCCGACGCAGGACGGCCGTTGGCTCCCATGACGAGGTGAGCAGAGTCGCTGCCGGCGGACATCCGACTGCGTATCGTCGATTCGCGGTCCTTGTCCTTGTCCTTCTGCTGCAGACTACTAGAGGTGGTGGTAGAGAGATTCGACGAGCTGCGCATGTGCATGGAGCTCAACTTCATCGTTTGCGATTGGGGACCGCCGAGACCGATCTTGCTTTGCTTGCGCTTGACCGACTCTTCGACCTTAGCGGGAGGCATGATAATCAGGCTGGCCTGACGGCCGAGAGAACCACCCGCAGCCTTCAAGCTGCCCCCGGACGTCTTGAGGCTCAGGCTCCTCTTCTTCTTGTGCTTCTTCTTCGTCTCGTCCTTGTCGGAAAGGACACCCTCGTCCTCCTTCTTCCGCGTCTTCTCCCGCCTCGACCCCGACCTCTCCCTCTCCTTCTCCTCTCCCCGCACCTTCTTCTTCTTCCTCTCCTTGTCCTTCTCCTTCTCCTCAGACCTCCCCTTCGTCCTCGTCTTGCTAGTCGTAACAGTCGTGTCTTCATCCATATTCGTAAGTGCGCCAGACGCGTAGTTGTTGCCTTCCCTCTCGTCATTGTCATTGTCGGTGTCGGTGTAATTGTTGTTGCTAGGTGCACGGCTGATCGAACCAGGGCGCATACTAGCCCAGCTCGCCATACTCGCGAGGGAGCGCACAGAGCGCATTGCTCGCAGCGCTATGCTACCCGTCCCACTCGTGCTCGCGTTGGCTTCATTCGCCTCGTTCGTGCCATCGAAGTCGGGCGGTGTGGGTGTCTTGCTGCGGTCGGGTAGACCTAGGAGGGTGGCGACGGAGGAAATCGAGGACTTTCGCCGCGCTTTGTGAGTGGGCCTTTTCGTCGGCTTAGGGGTAGGGGTGGCTTCGTTCGAAGGGCCAGGAGCGGAGCCGGAAAGCAGCAACCCGACGTCGAGAGAGTTGAACCTCGCTCGCTTGTCGGACGGTTGGAACGGGTCGGGGGCTAACATGAAACGGAGATGAGCGTCACTCCCAGGCCACAACAGTGAACGAAGTGTCACGCACTCTTTGAACGAGGTTGGATAGTATCAGTACTCTTCTTCTCCTTGACCTCCTTGCGTCCCCGCCCAATGCTCCACCACTTCTGGTTCTCGTCTCCGCTTTCCCCTCTACGGCCCTTGAGCAAAATCTCCATAGACTTCCTCGCCTTGGGCAATGCAACACTCCTCCTCGTAGGCGTCCTCTCCCCGTCCTCTTCCTTCTCCTCTTGGTCGATATGCGGCACGTTCGTCACCTCATCCAAAGCACCCCACCTCATCCCGTCCAACCCAATCCTCGACTTCTTCTTCTGCACGACGATGATCGAGCCCTCTTCCTCCTCGTCATGGTCGACGTAGATCTCGAACCCGCCTCCCTGGCGAGTAGAGGACGGAGTGTCGACGCCCAAGCGACGGACAACGTCAGAGAGGTCCTTGCCTTTCTCCTTGGTCTTTGCGCCTAGGATGCCGAGCTTGGATTTCTTGGGTACGAGACGTCGGCGAGAGGGTTCGCCTTCCTGTGCTGGACGAGGGGCGAGGGACGCTGAAGTGGAGAAGGGGGCCACGGAGTGGACGGAGGTGTTAGCAGTCGAGGGGGTGGCGGAGATGAAGCGGATAGTCGGGGGCCTGGGTGTTGCGTCCGAAGGGTCTTCGAATGTGGTAGGTGAGCGAGCGCGGTGGACTTGAGAAGAGGGGCCTGCCTGAGGGGGCCGTGAGAGAAGTGAATTGCGCATGTTGAATGTAGTGGTGATGGTGAGTGTTCTTGAGGCTTCGTGGTAATGATGGCTGTGTTCTTGTATACGTGAGAGGCGTTACAGTGTCGTGAATGTCGAAAGTAGGGAGCTGGAGTGGATAATGTGGGTATAGACCGAGATGGCGGATGGAAGTGGCGTTGGTGGTAAGTAGATGCTTGGATTGTCTTGCAATCTTGAGAAGAGAACGTTTCTTGAATAGCTGGAATGTGAATCTGATCCCCCGTGCAGGCCGCAGTGTCCTGTGCTGCAGACAGAGATAAGATGAGCCCGCCAATCAACCAATGAGCTCGCCGACGCACCTTGTGCTCAAGACCGAGAGCGAACCAAACACCTTCCACCACACCTACAACAGTGGAATAGAGAGGAAGATAACAACTCGAAAGGGACCGAAGGAGGGGCGGCCAGAGAGTAAGGTCGAAAGTCGAACATCGGCGCTCAGCCCAGCCCGACACGAGGTTAACACGAGGAAATCGTGGCGCGCCTAGCATGTGACCGCGTTTTGATCTCTCATGGATGCCTCATGGTGGACACCTTTTGTTCGTAGCTACGTTGACGACAGCGGAACTCATCTTCTATCAATTCTTCATATCAGGAAGCATCATCAATGCAAGAACGGCGAGAGGAAAGACGTACTTGCAGCGTACAAATTGCCTAGCATCGTCGCCGAGTGTGTGCGAACGACCTTGACCGTGACGTAGGTGACTTGGGACTGGAGTGGTGGCAGTCTCTGTAGGTGGAGAGATTTGGAAAGACAGAGGCAGTGCGACTCGTCCAGCCGGATAGCGAAATCTGAAGTCGGAGTTGATAAGGGAGGTGGAATGTGACGTGGAAGATACCAACGAGTGCGGAGATGACGAGGAGGTAGGCAGCGGGGAGGATGATAATGGGACAGGTACGAGTAAGCGATTGGTCAGTTGTATCTTGGTTGCCGGACGTTGAACGCTGCATTTTGAGCCGATGAAGGTGTATCTGACATGGAAGACCTCAAGGGAGGGCTTCGCCCTATTGATGGTTCACAGGTGCGTTCATATGCCTCGCGTATTCCACGCACGATGCACACTGAACATTTCAGACATGCGACGCGATTCCACGGCGCTTTGTCTTCCTCTCTTGGACGTCGAATTCTAAAATTGGAGATACGGCCGGTAATAGGGTGCCATCTCCCGGGCCGTGGAATCTTAAGAGCGAAGGCCGAATAGGATTGTATCGCTGTGGAGGCGTCCTGAATGACAAGTCGAGGGCGAGAATATGTCAGCACGAGCGTAGGCTAGGACGGAGAAGGGCGCATTCTTACGGAGTGACTCCTCTACGTCCAGTCCCATGTCGTCGGACATTCGAACACCTTATCTAGGACGCTTACCACGAAGACAGCGACATTCAGATACCGCATGGCTCGTCGATGGGGGAACTCGAACGTCCCTTGCGCATCAACTCACAGCTTGTAAGGCGTCGATAGCCTATAGGGAGTGCCGAAGTGATAACCGGCGGCGCGAAGGCCTGAATGGGATATGGTCACTGGACCGGGCGAACATGTGGTGGCCTACTTGGTAGGCGCAGAGGAGTCTTTGTCATGCGAAGGCGACCACTGAGTACGATAGACGTACTAGGAAGAGCCGGGTATGCAGGTGGGTGGCTTGGAAGGTGAGTGTTGAACGTCGCTCAGAAGCCCAACCGAAACGAATGGCTACTTAACATTGACGACGACATCGGTCACAGGGCAGTGTTGAATCAACGTCGTCGAACCTATCGTCAGACGACCTGTCGTGTCGACGGTGGCATTTTCCCGAGGCAACGTTTCCCCCGAGGCGCAGGACTACGCCATTGCAGATCCTGCGACGATGACAAAATATTTAGTACGCATACAGCTGACAACACCCATAGGTAGCATTGCATACGTGCGAGATAAGATGCAAGGTACGGTGAGTCATTCTTGAGTAAGCAGCGACTCACGAATGGGCAGAACACTGCCTTGTGGGCTCTGAAAGTGGAAAATAACTGCCATGAGTAGCTGCTTGAACAATCCTATATCAGTGTATGCGCATACACAGCATAAATCCGTGTATTCCGGAATACAGGAACATATTTTGCAGACGTACGACCTGCATACACCTCACTCACCGTGTCATGAGAATGTGAATCGCGGGTGCTCGACGCACGGCGAGGCTGTACAGTGCGCAACATGATGAATTGTCGCGCATACAGCCAACCTACCATGAGTGTACTTACTCAGATTTTGAACAAAGTACTTGAGTATGTTGTTACGCGTTTCTTCATAACTTGAGCTGAGGTACAAAATAATGAAACTTGCAGAGGTACCGTGACGAAGAAGATGGTGCAGGGTTAGACGAAAGACACGAAAAATGGGCAGGAGGACGAAGAGGACAACGAAGTTACGGTTTCACTTGATGGTGACATCATGCAGACCCATGCCATAACGGGATAGACAGCAGCGTGCAAGGGCCGGAATGGGTAAGCGCGTGCTTTGTGGCGCGGATAAAGCCGTACAACGACAAGTGCTCAGCATTCCAAGTCCGGACTCTGCACCAAGGCTAAGTCCAAAGTGTTTGATTTATCGAATGTCTCTAGGTAACCACATATAACTCCAGATTTCACGACTCGGTTGCAGCCGGTGCAGTAATGAGCATAAAGTTCGCTCCTACCAGCTTCAGCCCGTACTTTTCTCCAAACTCGACTGCATTCCAGTGCCTCCTGCTTTCCAAAGTATCGCTGCTCCGCTCGAGGGCGTCATCTGGGATTGCAAGAGGCTTTGCTGACGGTTCTTGGAACAAGAGGAAAGCTAGATCTCGGTCAATCCATAGTGGTCATAAATCGCAAGCGAGAAACGCGACGCACTGTATCTGTGAACGCCCGATGCGGGACGAGGCCCCGGTGGTCTGTACGGTGTTATTGACGGTTGTGTCTTCAACGCCGCAGAACTAGCAGTGGCGGCCGATGTATCCGCGGGTGATTTCAGCCCTGTAATCTAAGTCTCCATGTCAGCAATGAATTCAACGCAGCATCATTCCAATAGCACTCACCACCCAATGTCTAAATGTCTTGAACTGAGGATCCGCCCTCGTTGGCACATCCGGATCGAACATAACAAGCGTGTACGACACGTCTCCCTCCCCTCCCTGGCTAGTAGCGTCCGCCTGCTCTACCGGCAAACTGAGCGGTGCAAAACTAATCTCTGGCTCCTCCGCTGTCTCGCTGATCAACAACTCATTGCCCAGGATCACCTCTTTGCCTCCTGGGTAGATGACGGAGAAGAGGATGGACGGCACGAACGACTCTGGGAGGACATCTGGGATGAGCTTTTCGCGTTTGAGAGCTTCGGTTACTCCTGAGGCGGGATCTACGGACATGATGGTCTTGGTTTAAGTTAGAGAAAAGCAAATAAATACACTTTGAGTCAAATCTCGTTCGTTTACACACGATAGTTCGACGATAGTGATGATCATGAGCCACAGGCCGGGGACTATGAGATAATCCGGCCCGCTATATCGGTCCGTTAGCCGAGTCTTAATTCGCCCAGCCGCCGTTAACGTTGCTCAGTGGGGGAGCGTCACCACTTTTATCGTTTGACCACCACCTCGTTGAAGTCAACAAGCAATCAGAGCATAGTGACGATGGCTGCCGTTGATGTACCTCAGTTCACATTTAACAATGGAGTGAAAGTTCCCAGTGTCGGTATGGGGTAAGTCACACAACTCAGTTTCTAATCTCAAGTAATCTGAAACTCATACTTCTCCGTTGCGCGTAGATGCTGGTTGGGAGCGGACGGTGGACTCGACGTCGTCGAAGACATGTGCAAGAACGCGATAAAGGTGGGCTTAGGATGAAATGCGACTCGACCTTCCATACTTACAGAGTGAACATTGCCCACATACTTAGAACGGATATCGTCACCTCGACACGGTATGCACGTCTTGCTCATCCCTGGTTTGATGACTATATGCGCCTCTCATCACCTAGGCACGAGGATACAGTAAGAAAACACGAGCTCAATGCTTCCAGGCTACACACTGACCACGTCAATTCATGACACAGGCAACGAAAAGCTGGTAGGCAAGGCTATCCGCGAATCAGGCGTCCCGCGCAGCGAGATCTTCCTCACTACAAAACTAGGGTAACTATCCACACGCATATATATATTGTTTTATGGTACAGATGCAGACTCCCATTACAGAAACCCCGACCACGGTAGAGTCCGTGAAGCGTTCGAGGAATCTCTGGCCAAACTCGACGTCGAGTACATCGATTTGTACTTGATGCACTGGCCTCAGGCAGTGAAATCGTCCACTGGCTCCATCAACAGTGAAGATTATTTTTTATTTCACGGAATATTACGTGAGGAGCTGATTGTGTATCTCGACAGGCGAGGTCTACCAACCCGACGAGAGCCCGACCTTCGTCGAGACCTGGAAGGAAATGGAGAAGCTCCTCGATACAGGTCAGTACATTAACCGCTAACTCCAGACTGCTCACGTCTGAAATTGCCTCACACGCTGCGTGTTAATATTTCCGCAGGCAAAGTCAAATCCATCGGTGTCTCCAACTTTTCCATCAAGAACCTCGAGATCTTGCTCAAGGAAGCCTCCATCGTACCCGTGACCAACCAAATAGAGCTGCATCCGCTCTACCCACAGTTCGAGCTGCAAGAGTACTGCAAGGAGAAGGGGATCCTTCTTACGGCTTACTCACCTCTCGGTATGACTGTCTATTCTTGTAGTACGTATGGACAGCCATGGAAGGTGACGATGTGGTACGTGCAGGTCAAGGCCGACCTGAGTTCTTCGAAGACCCCGATTATGCAAAGATCGTCGAGGCACACAAGGCCAACCCAGCGCAAGTTGCCATCAGCTGGCTCGTCAAACGTGGTATCATCGCCATCCCGAAGAGTGCGAAGGTCGAGCGCATGAAGGCAAATATCACGGTGAGTAATCTCTTTCCAACGGGGATACTCTCTTTTCGCTAATTACGCTACCATCCGATGTAGCTGCTGGATCTTTCGCAGGAGGAGATCGAAGTTGTGAACGCTCTACATAAGAAGCCGGGCGAGCATAGGTCGCTTATGGGGTACCATAGTATTAAACCTGGCTATGTGTTTGGATGGACCTACGAGCAGCTTGGGTGGCCGCTGAAGGAAGGAGGGATTGTCAAGGACTCAGATTGAGCATTTTTAAATCGAAGAGGAATGCAAGGAATCGAAGATACGAATGTATGCATAAAATTCTGGATCGGGAGGCGATTATTGACGTGTTTATTTTTTTTGATTCACTCGATGACCAGGTGTAACTTACTGTATTTGTAAGTAGCCGATCAAATATGAGCGTAGCGCATACGTTTGTACGACGTCTATGTTGGCTCTCGCGAGGATAGCAAGCTGCCAGCTTACTACCGATTTTTCGGCCCTACTATCCCGATATGAAGTGACAAATATCCAAGCACGAAGGAGACGGGTATCCTCAATCTGAGCCATCACGACCGCGTACGCACAAAGAGGCGACTCTGAATACAATACTTGCCACTATCGCATGTTGGGATGTGTTGGAAATGGTTCTCTTGCTTACCAAGCCAGCCGCCATCAAATACCGATTTCATCATGCCCTCCGACGAGTCCGTTGCACACCAGACGGTAAATCCCGAGAAATCGGGATACTGTTTGGCGGGTGGTTTTGTCCGTGTATGGCACGGACGAGGTTGCGGATAGCCAATCTTTTGGTACCTATCGAGATACGCACTGCCGTGGAGCGATTAGTCAGTGGAAGTATCTGCAGGTATATGAGGACGATCGTTTTGCTCGGTTCTACTTACCTTACAGCTCTCACTTTTCTGCAATTGTCTAGTACCCTCACAGTCAACACTACTGGATAGACATATTTGAACGACTCGGACGACGATGGCTGCTCCTGTTCCGGAATTCACGCTTAACAATGGACGCAAGATACCGAGTGTTGGTATGGGGTATGTTGTTCAAGTTACTTTGTGCTGTGTGGCTGGAACTGACAAGTTGATATGTAGGTGCTGGATAGACATCAATGGTGGTCTCGATACCGTTGAGACAATGTGCTTGAATGCGATCAAGGTAAGTACGCCTGCAGTGACTTATGTTGACGTCGAAGTCTTGCTTACAAACCTTCTTTGCTTTGTAGAATGGATATCGCCACATAGACACGGTACGTCTGACCCATTACATCTCTGTAAGTGAACTCATGCGATTGTTGACCCTCCAGGCGAAGGGATATGGTAAGTCTCTATATGAGCCCGCGTTGCGTTTGTCATTGATTATATGAGGTCAGGCAACGAGCAGCTCGTCGGGAAAGCCATACGCGAGTCAGGTGTACCCCGCAGTGAGATCTTCCTCACTACCAAGCTCTGGTACGCAGGACAGAATATACCTTCAGTTGTCTCAAAAGTGGAAGCTCACGGTGAGACCAAACGCATTCAGGAGCTCCGACCATGGCCGAGTTCGAGAGGCATTTGAGGAATCGTTCGCAAAGCTGGACGTCGAGTACATTGATTTGTATCTGATGCATTGGCCTCAGGCGGTCATAGCCGATGAAGTGGGCATGCATGCTGGTGAGTGCTGCTGGTGTGGACATCGGGTGTGGGAGTATTACTTACCGAGGTGTTCCCAAATCTGGGAATACTAGGTCGGACTCTTGCTATTGACGAGAGCCCTACTTTTGTGGAGACTTGGAAAGAGATGGAGAAACTTCTTGAGACAGGTCAGACTATCTTGCTTGAATGAAGAAATCAGTGCTCCAGGTAACTGAAACCCCGTACACAGGCAAAGTTAAATCTATCGGTGTCTCGAACTTCTCCATCAAGAACCTCGAGATTCTGCTCCCTCACGTCAAGGTCGTACCCGCCGTGAACCAAGTCGAGCTGCACCCGTTCCTGCCTTCGTTCGAGCTGCAAAAGTACTGCGAAGAAAAGGGTGTCTTGCTTGTCGGATACTCGCCTCTCGGTAGCCATATCTTTTTCTGTGTCTGCATACTAGCATCGCTAATGATTTGTTTTACGTCTGTAGGTATGGGCCATCCCGCATTCTTTGAAGATCCCGATTATGCAAAGATCGTAGAAGCCCACAAGGCCAACCCGGCGCAAATAGTCATCAGTTGGCTCGTACAGCGCGGTATTCCTACCATTCCTAAGAGTGCAAACATTGAGCGTCAGAAGGCGAACATCACCGTGAGTGTTTATAATTAGATGACAGTCCACCAAAGGTATTGATAAGCGAACGTCGGGACTGCAGCTGGTGAAACTCACTCCGGAGGAGATTGCCACTATCAATGCTATCCATAAGAAGCCTGGTCAGCACAGAACATTAGTGTTCCCACCTATTGCGCCCGAAGGGGTAGTGATCGGGTGGACATATGAACAGTTGGGATGGCCGTTTGACAAGGCAGGTGTTGTGCGAGGGTAGATGTTTGTCGTCGATAGCATAGGGCAACCATCTTGACATCAACGCATACGGATACGGATACGTCTTGGTCTGTCTTACGATCCTGGACACCCACTCAGGTAGGTTCACATCGGTGGACGATGGCTTACTACTAGGTTAGATCAAAATAGGTAATATGGCAACTTCACCAGTTACTCCTCAAATGATCGCGCTGCTCCCCAGTGGACGTATTAATCGATATGATAGTGAATAACTCCTACGCCGCGATCAACATATTAGGTTCGTGCATTTTCTCAATATCATGAGACCGCTACTGAAACATGTCATCAACCTTGCTCTCTAGCTCGAAAGTACGAAGCCTACGTCTGAGTCTCTAGGAGTTGAACCGCTTCGGTGAAATATGCACTGCATGAAACACACGTTCGGACTTGGAGGGCTGTATGCCGAAGTCTCGGACATTGCAGGTGCAAGTGCATATATTTCTGCGCCCCGGTAGGCTTACTCATGTACTCTCCATCATACCAATAACTCCGATCCGAGTCTTGGATGTATGGTATGGCAAACTGACATATACAGCGATCAAACCCACTATATATTCACCGGTCTCGTCAGTCTGACCAAACCAACCCCCCTCATTTACTGTAACCAATTCGCAAAGAAGCAAGTCCATATGGCTGCCCCAGTCCCTACTTTCACGTTCAATAACGGTGTCAAGATTCCCAGCGTCGGTATAGGGTAAGCATGACTATACGTTCAGCTGTATCTGTATGTCCAAGCATGACAATGATTTGCTAGATGCTGGATGGGTTACGACGGTGGGGTTGACATAATAGAAACGATGTGTCAGAACGCGATCAAGGTACGAAGAATGAGAGGAATCTCGCTAACTCAGGAATACTGATGATTCTGCTTGTTTTTCCTTGTCGTAGAACGGCTATCGACACTTTGATACTGTTGGTATTATCGCATAATACAGTTGAACGACGATGCTAACATAGGAATTTTGTCAAATTGCTAGGCTAGTGGATATAGTAAGTCATTTTATGCCTATATAGCACATGTGTGCGAGCTAAGTCTTCTCAAAGGAAATGAGGAGTTCGTGGGTAAAGCGATTCGTGACTCGGGTATTCCTCGTAGCGAGTTCTTTGTCACTACCAAACTATGGTACATCTCACTGCTCGTAAGGTGAACTAATGGTAGAGTGAGCTGATTACTTTGTATAGGAACGGAGATCATGGCCGGGTGCGCGAAGCATTTGAAGAATCCCTGGCCAAGCTAGGGATCGAGTACATAGATCTCTATTTGATGCATTGGCCACAAGCATTGATTCCCGACAAACCTGGGTCATTGACTGGTAAGACAGTGGTTCGAATATGATAGCCCTAGCCCTATCATTTACTCATTTGAATTCGACCAGGTCGTGTTCCGGATGTTGGAGAGAGCCCAACATTCATTGAAACTTGGAGGGAGATGGAGACGTTATTGGAGACAGGTATGTTTACTAGCTCGCAACTTATGTACGGATATACAGATCCTTATGGCAACACTGCAATCTGTAGGCAAAGTCAGGGCTATAGGCCTCTCTAACTTTTCTATCAAGAACCTAGAGATTCTGCTGCCACACGTCAAGGTTGTCCCTGTAACGAATCAAGTAGAAATCCATCCTTTCCTGCCCTCTTTCGAGCTACAGAAATACTGTCAGGATAAAGGCATACTTTTGACTGCTTTTTCCCCGTTCGGTATGATTGCTTAACCACCGAGCTCTTAATAAGTCAACTAAGTTTATCCTACAGGTATGGGAAACCCCGAGTTCTTCAAGGATCCAGATTTCGTGAAGGTCGCCGAAGCTCATGCGGTCAGTCCCGCGCAAGTAGCTGTCAGCTGGCTCGTGCAACGCGGTATCGCTACGTTCCCCAAGAGCGCGAATGTCGACCGTCAGAAAGCAAACATTACAGTGAGTCGTGATCTCTTCCCTAGTAGTAAGCATGCTAGATTGATGACGCGATACAGCTTGTAACACTTTCGATGGAAGAGATGTCCACGATCAATGCCATTCACAAAAAACCTGCTCAGCACAAAACATTGCTGCGAGACCTGGCGTCCAATGGTATCATCTTTGGGTGGACCTATGAACAATTGGGATGGTCGTTTGATGAGCGCGGCTGTGTCAAAGATTCAGAAGACGGAAAGTTGTAATGAGGGCATAGATATAACAAACACAGAGAATACATGCCTATCACAGGAGTCACTTATACCGTGCTTGTAAAAGCAATAACCGAAGCTGTATCAAGGAAGGGCTCAAATTTCGATAGATGGCCGAAGTATTTTCCAACAAGGCAGTAGTAATGTATACAGCCCTTGAGTTGAGAATTTACCTACTCTAACTTTCCACTGCATTCCATAAGATGCCGTAGAATTTTATAGTGCATACACAAAATAATCTATCCAGATCAAAACCCGTGTTCTCGTGTATTGCGCATTACAGCGGCAGCGTTGAGGAGTGGTTCGGGGTCCTGGGCGTTCTCCGCGCCCACTTACGGCTTTTCCCGGCCAACGTATGCGACTTACTAGGTAGAGTACCCTCTACTTACTGCAACGACTCAACGAGCTCTAACATTGGGACAGCTGTCAAGATGTGATTGTCCGCACACTACGGCCGCGAAGTGTACACCTGGCGCACCTTGATATTCCGACTCCCTGTGAGGCTGGCTAGTATAATTTATTCATCATACGCATCACGGTACGTAGTTGACGAATTTACTGGACATAAGTATCCACGAGTCTAACAACTATCAAATCCCGCCATTATTACTTCTTGCGTTCAACAGAGATCCTGCGCAAAATCGTGTCCCAATGTCCAGTGGTTTGAATCTCGCCTTCGCCTCCCCTTCGATGACGGCGTAGTACATTGCTCTTACCATCTGGACCAAGTCCAACTAGATCGTCCTGGTTCAGCGAATCGAGCTTGGCTGGTTTATCTGTGACGAAGATCTTCACGAAGGCCGAATCGCATTGAGAACCCTGGGGGAGGTAAAATTGGAGCGGCTCCGCCATCTCTGTGCTTGCACCGATCTGTAGCCGTCCTCCGCGTGCAGCCAAGTTCGCTTTATTTGGCTCGGCCGGCTGGTAGAAGGGGCATATTCCGTACGTGTTCGGATCGAAATACCAGATCTGCACGTACAGGCTCCTCGACGAGTGGTTATGCAGAACGATTGCGTACTGGCCGTCTTCCTCCACTACTACCTCCTCCCCAGAGATCTTTACTGGTGTCTCTGACTCTGAGATGACAAATCCTTCAGCACGATCTCCTTTGGTCACGAGGTGGTACATGTCAAATGTGACGCTGGTATTAAATGGGTGTGTTGCGCTTGCTAAGGTTAATAACCTGTTGAACCTTGCAATTCCCTTCAGGATGCTGAAGAATCTGGCTCGCTTAACTTCTTCCGGAGTCAGCCGAGGGGTTTTGTTCAACAAGGTGCTCAGCAACGGATCCGAGCGATATATCGTCATGGATCCGTTACCTTCGAAGGAAAGCCGGAGCTCTGATTCCTCCCCTTTTTGAACCTCGGTGATGCTGCCCAGTGAAGATTCACCCGCGTCTTGCTTCAAACCACGACGAAAACGCTCGATGGACTCTTGTGCTTGTCTGTCTTCAGGTGACTCCGCGGACGGACGCCTCGAGCGTAATACGTTACTGTCTATGGTGTAACGCAGCTTCTCTGGCCCTTGCGAGACGACGGCAATCATTTTACCCTTGGGCGGTAGCTTCCAGTGTACGTCTAAGAGTGATGTTACTGCCTCTGTACGTTTCACATCTGCTTTCCCCAGCATTCCTGCCGATCCAAGGTCCTCTCCCAGGAGATGAATCTCAAACTGGGTTCCTAGACCGATACCATGCACCTCACCAGCAGAGACTTGGAGTGTATTCGCGCTGCCTGGCACCTTAGCTGTGTCGAAATATTCCGAGCTCACCACGACTTCTTGGAAGACGAGTCGGTCGCGGACGATGCCATCGCATTGTGGGTGCTGCTTATACCCTGATATGCCGGCGGCCATGTTGATGAACTTGATTATCTCCGTGTACGTCCTTGGGCGTATGTTTTGGTTACGAAGTGCGATCAACCATAAACCAGTGAAGATCCCTCCCACTGACTCTGCCCCCGCTGCTACTTCCCTAGGTCCGCATGCTGCCAATAAGACATGATTTCCGAGCACACTCCTGGCTCGCGACTCCGGTTCGCGAACAGCATGTTCGAGCGATGCACGAAAAGCGCCGGCTCTGGTGCCAGTGTCTACCGCATAGGTGCGCATAGACGAGAGGGACTCCGCCATGAGATCACGATCAACTTCGGGGTCTAAGGGTGAAAGAAGGGATGGATGAACGGATCGCACGGCCAGCTCCTTTCCATCGTGAAAAATGGTGGTATTGCCTCGAGTGCCGTGACCACTGTGGCAACAATCGAGGATAATTGTGATGTTGGTTCCGTGAGCTCTGGATGCACAGTCTATAAGAGCAGCTAGAGTTCTATCGGGAATGCTGCAGATCTGCCTCCCAGTAGTTGGATCGATGGCACCATCGTCGAAGGGAACAATGGTCTCTATCATGTCATCCCAACCGTCTCTCGTCTTCTCCTCCACAACTGTCCAACCAGGAGGAGCTTTCATACGACTTCCGTGCCCTGAATATTGGAATATAATCGCGTCGCCTTTTCTAATTCTGGGGTTGTCGATGAGATGCCTGCGAAACTCGGAGATGATAGTACTCCTCTTGGCTTCTGCATCTTGCAAGTAGCATATATGGTCAGCTGGTGTCTTCAAATCTTGCTTGAGGTATTCAACAACCCGCTCCCCATCTAGATCTGCGCCCATCGCCTCATGCACTACATCGTTGAAGTACTTGTTTATTGCGACGACTAAAGCCCAGTATTGCAGCATTTTCGACGGCTTCTTCGGGTGACAATCTTGGTTAAAGGGTCAAGAAAGGTAATGAATGATTGGCCTACCACTCAGATGACGATACTGAGATACGTATCACTGTGTAGGGTTGGTTGAATGGTTGAATGGCTGAGAGATCTGGCAACAGGAGCCTCGAGGCGCTACTCAGGCCCGTAATTACTTCGAAGGGAGGGCAAACTTTGTACGCACGCATCGGTCTCTGCCGGAGCTGCGGGATTCTCACGAACTTTTGCTTGCCTCGCGCAGTCGACTTGCGTATGCTGCTAGGTAGCACTTCAGCTCAGCGTTGGCTGCCTTCTCTCACACGAACACACTCACTACCAATCAGAATATACTACCGTGCTGTTGCCGGATACTTGGGATGATACGAAGATTTAGGACCAGGATATTTGCTACGGTTCGCGTTGTAAGTGACATCTTCAAGTCTGTAGTTCTGACTTCTTACTCGCCTGGTGGAATGGAGGTCTTCCTCCGTTTTATCCTTAGACTGGTGCTACCTTTCAACCGTCTAATCTTACGGTATCTAATTCCACCAGGCCTATATGTCGTCCCTAACACCGTTGAACGATTATAGCGTCAACAGAACACTACTAATTATACTTGCCGAGCAGTTGCACAGTAGGTATCGACAACTTGGGCGTATCTCCGACATCGATGGGGCCGTAGATGCATGGCGCAACGCCTTGAATCTAACACCCGATGACGACATGACAAAGCCTGTACTGTATAACAGTCTCGGAGTCGTTTGTCTAGAGCGGTTCAAGCGAAGCGGAGACTTGCAAGACTTGGAAGAAGCGGTTGCCAAGACCTATTACGCAGTGCAACTTACACCCCCCGGATGTTCGGAGCCCACGAGGTTGACCAACTGTGCGAATGCGCTTCACAGGCGGTTTCAATCTCGTGGAAACATAGATGATCTCCAACTCGCTATCACGATGCATACTCGTGCTATCGAACTGACGACAGACAATCACCCGCATAGACCGGCGTTGCTCAGTAACCTTGGGATTGTCCTTCATGCACGTTTTGGTCTGCTCGGGGATGCCCAGGACCTACATTCCTCCATCGAAAACGACTCTCGGGCTGTCGAGCTCACGTCCAAAGGCCACCCTGACATGCCTTTCAGACTCAATAACCTCGCATGCGCTCTTTATGAAAGATTCCAATTAAGCAGCAATCCCCAGGATTTAGAAGATGCCTTGCAGTATCAGTTGGCTGCTGTCGATAGTACGCCGAATGGCCACCTCGATCTTCCTTCAAGATTAAGCAACCTCGGAAATCTCCTTCGCGAGCGTTTTGATACACTTGGCAGTGACCAGGATCTTACGCTTGCGGTTTCTCATCTGGAACGTGCTGTCAACTTGAAGCTCACACCCGAAGGTCATATTTCCATGCCGCTGCGACTGAGCAATCTTGCGGTAGTTCTTCGCGAGCGTTGCGAGCAGCTCGGCGACTTCCACGATTTAGACACTGCAATTGCTCGCCAGACTAGCGCTGTTGAGCTAACTCCCGAAGGGCACACCACCATGGCAGGCATGCAGAACAACCTTGGAAATATGCTGCACGAGCGCTATCAACGCCGTGGTGATCTTCGCGATCTAGAGGCAGCTATTGCGAAGCAAGCCCATACCGTTGAGCTCACCCTCGAGGGGGACATAACTATGCCTCCAAGACTCAATAACCTCAGTAACCTTCTCTTTGAGCGGTTCCAACATCTCGATAGCATATCTGATCTAAATGCGGCGATCGAGAAACAAGAGCGCGCAGTCGAACTGTTGCCTCACGGTCATGCCAACATACCTGGGATGCTGGGTAACCTCGGTAGTTTCTACCACGAGCGGTTCTATCAGCTTGGCAATGTAGAAGATCTGGAGAAAGCTCTGAAGAGTAAATCTCATGCGGTGGAGCTCACCTCCGATAATCATATCGACCTAGCGTCGTGGCTCAATAACCTAGGCAATATCCTGTACGAACGTTTTCAACACCTCGACGATCCTCAAGACCTGCAAACCGCTATTGAGAAACAACTCAGGTCTGTTGAGCTTACGCCGCAGGGGCATATTGACATGCCTTCGAGACTGGGAAATCTTGGGAACACTCTCCACGAACGATTCCAACGCTTCGGAGATTCTCACGATTTGGAGGCGGCACTCGAGAAGCAGAATCAAGCCATAGAGCTCACTCCGAGTGGGCATTCCGGGAGGGCACAGTTGCTCGTCAATCTTGGGCATACTCTTATAACTCGATCGGCGTCTCCATACGCCACGCCGAATGATTTATCTTTAGCTACGGAGACGTATATGCACGCTTTCCACGAACGATCCGGAAACCCTGCCGTCAGGCTTAGGGCTGGAATCACATACATCAAACTTCTCTCCTCACCTTCGATCCCTTCTTCACGTGAACGTTTACTAGAGGCCTATGGCAAAGTCCTGACGCTTATACCCGAGGTTGTCTGGCTCGGGCACAATGTCCACAGGCGTTACGAGGAGCTGGTCAGGTACGGGAAGTTGGCTAACCAGGCCGCCGCTTATGCAATCTTCTCTGGAGAGCTTGCAAGAGCGGTCGAGTGGCTTGAGAGTGGCAGAGCAATCGTATGGTCACAGCTTCTCCATCTACGTAGTCCTTTGGAGAAGTTGCAAGACCAACATCCGGAACTCGCCTCAGACCTCTCCCGTGTATCTCGTATTCTTCAAAGCGTGAGTACCCTTGCTCAGTCAGATGACCTTCCGACAGCCTTCGGCATCCAGTCAATCGATGAATCACTCTCTACGGATTCCCTCGATGAATTGGCGCAAAGTCACTACAGCCTCGCCCTTAAATATGAAGACCTTCTCTCAAAGATTAGAGAGAAAAACGGATTCGAAGACTTCTTGCGACCGAAGAAGTTGTCACAGCTGGCTCCTGCCTGTACGTCTGGGCCGGTTGTGATCATCAATGTGCACGAAATGCGCTGTGATGCCTTGATCATGTATGACCCGGGGTCTAATATACTCCACGTACCACTCCCAGAACTTGACCACGATCACGCAAAAGCCCTGCAGCAGCGGCTGTGGGTCATTCTCAGAGAAGAGAGACTACTGGAGCGGCCGCGCGACAGTAGGCAAAACGGCGCGCGACGAGCTTGGAAGCGACCGAGTCAGAACGCCGCTCAAATCCCAGGAGACAATGTCCTTTCTAACATCCTGAGTGAGCTATGGGACAAGGTTGCGAAACCTATCGTCAATGCTGTCATGCCACATGTAAGTCTTGTCGACCCTGGCTAGTATTCCATACTAATCTGACCTACTACGCACCAAAGCTCTCTAAGCCTGAAAATGGTGCTCAGGATCTACCTCATATCACATGGTGTACGACAGGCCCGCTAGTATTTCTCCCCCTGCATGCTTCTGGCACTTACAGTGAAAGCGATTCCGAGGCCGGACCCTTGACAAAGCTGATGGATATTGTCGTCTCCTCGTATGCGCCTACACTGGAAGTACTGCTTCGGTCTCGCACGGAGGTTACCTCACTATCTTATTCATCTGATCTCGATTATCCGAAGATCCTTGTGGTCGCGCAGCCGTATACCGATGGTTATGCTCCGATCCCCGACACTGAAGAAGAGGTTAAAGTCATCAGTTCAATATTTCCGCACTCTACTACTGCCTGTCTTCGGGATGAGGGAACTGTCTCGAACGTTTTGAAGCATATGCTGACTCACAGCTGGGCTCACCTCGCATGTCACGGTATTCAGGATCCTACGGACCCCACACAGAGTTCATTCGTACTACATGACGGGAGACTCAGGCTGTCAACACTCATTCCAAAGCTGCTCCCTCAAGCTGACCTTGCAGTTCTCTCTGCATGCCAAACAGCTACGGGGAACGAAACTCTATCGGAGGAGGCTGTGCATATGGCCGCCGCGATGCTGAGCGTAGGATATCGAAGCGTCATCGGGACGATGTGGTCGATTCCAGATGATAGCGGACCCATTATTTCCAGGAAGTTTTATGAGATAATGCAACAGCAAGTTACCGCAAGAAAGCCCTTGCGCCCCGCATACGCATTACACGAGGCTATTAAGACGCTACGCCACGAAATTGAAGAGGACGAGTTCATGAAATGGGTTCCTTTTGTACACTTCGGCCTCTAGAAACTAACAACGGTATTTGGGAACATAACGGTACTGTGACTAACCTCTCGCGTAGTGCCACAGTACAGACTGACCTGAAATTTGTCCAGGATACAGATACGGCGAAAGTATTTCATTACGAAATTAGACTTAGAGTCAAAGGGGATGAAGGACGATCATGATGCAGAAATGATACAAGCTCCGTATCGTATAACAACTCGTATTTCTGACCAAGTAGTTTCATTGCTCACAGTATCATCGGCTTGATCTACTTGCATCACTACCACGACACCGTGACACCCACCCGCATCGCTAAATTCGCTTATGTTCCGCAGAGCGTAGGGTCAGCTTGAGTCTATCAAGAATATATTTTTGTACAGCAATGTACATTCTTCTCTGGTGCTGTCAGCCTCGGGACGGAAGTTTTCCCAATGATCGGCCTCTATTTGAAGAACAACAACTCCCGACCGGCGAGTGGCTGGCCTGTAAGCCTCCCTTGTCAGCCACACAGATGCAGTAGCTGTTGCGCCTTAGAAACTGCTTTTCACTCACTACTCTTCAAGTTCTATTTTGTACGACGATGCCCAACCTCAAGCTGCCCAAGGCTCCCCGACCTTCAAGTTTCACGCCGATGCGTCGTTTGATCCACGATGTACTCAAACCATCCATGGCTATAGGGAAGAGACTACGTAATGTGTACGAGGAACAGGAGAATATCCATCCCAGCGGGACACACATGAACGTCGATCAAACATGTGCCCATACTCGTAACTGTGTGGCCTTGCAAAACGATGACACCGAAGAAGACGCAGTGGTGATCACAGCACTCGACGTTGTTCCTTTCTGCTGCCATGCGGACCTTCTACTCATGAATCGAGTCCAGCTGGTCGAAGTTGCCAATAATCTCAACGCGAAGCTACCTTTAGCGATGCGCATCGACACCTCTGCAAGTCGCTCGGATAGCTTCATCCGTAACTCGATCGAGCTCCTCGTAGGAATTCGTCACGTCGTACCTTCCGCTCCCAAGCCGAATCGTTCACTGTCGCTTTCGGTCTCTAACTTCGGTGTCAACGACGAGTCTCTGGTCTACTCGATTCTTCCGCTGAGTCCAGTATCTCCACTGGCTACGCGCAAGAGACAGGCTGCAGCCGTCCCAGAGCACGCCGTCAGCCCTCCCCTAACTTCGCTCATGGAGGAGAGTGAAGATACGGATATACTATCGGGATTAACTCCTTATAGCAGACCGCAGAAGAGACGTCGGATTTCAGAGGAGCGAGATAGCTCCCCAGATGTTTCCCCGACGCCCATACGCGTACGCACCAGCTACCGCCCGAGGGGTAGAGTTTTGCGTTCCCAATCACATCGAACCACGAACATACAGCCGAAGTCTTCATTGGACGCAGCGACCGGTAGAGACGGTCGTGTCCTGCGGTCTCGAAGTGAGAGAATTCCGCCTCTCAAGTCGCTAGGCATTTATCGTAATGTCACTGTGACCCGAGGACGTGGGGGTGCGAGTGGTAGGGGCGACCAGAGGCTCGGACCAGCGCCCGTCATGACTTCCACCCCGAAGACTCACCTCCCAACGTTGATGTACTCCACGTCACCATCCATGGACAACTCACTTCTGCAGCTGGAAGGGACGTCCGGAGGGCCGATCAACAGCGTGAGCGTCGCTACGATGTCCTCCAGCGCCGGCTATTCTTCCTCTGGATCGCTCTCGTCCACTCCAAGGCTGGAGAGGATTGGGGTATGGTTGACTCGTCATGCTGGAGGGGAGAAGACTCAAGACACGGAGGCAGTCATCACCGGAATTGAGAATCTGACCCTTCGTTCAGCTTTGTCGGACATGGATATCAGTCTGTGATATTTTTATTAGCGTAGATATCGATTATTCCTTCTGCATGCATTACACATTATGGCCTTTCAAATACCACTCTTTATTCAGAAACACAGTACATATTGAGACGCACCACAAGATCGCATTACCCCTTCATGGGTGGAGTTAGAAAGTTAAGTCGAATCCTTCCGCTGCGATCTGCGCTAGAATAATCTGTGTCTCAGCCAGAATGACCAGCTGACCCTTGTTCGCAAAGACTAAATTGGCAGAGGTGGTGTCCAGGAAGAACTTGCCCAGGAATGTTCCCTCCGGACTCCAGACCTGTATCCATACACCTCAGTCACCAGAAAACCGTAATGATTTCTCACGAATAGCTGAGCACTTACGTGAACACCATCGCCACTTCCGGCGTACACGTTCCCCTTGTTATCAAGCTGTACACCATCAGCTACGCCAGCATCGACATAAGCAAAGACTCGGCGATTGTGGAAAACTTGGGTCTTGGAATCAACATCGAACGCGTAGCTACACAGTGTGAGGGCAATCAGTATCTGGAGATGGGCGTGAGGATTAGGTCAACATACATGGTAGCAGGTTCGGTTT
Organism: Irpex sp. P115-07; assembly: GCA_037040455.1. Classification (NCBI taxonomy): domain Eukaryota; kingdom Fungi; phylum Basidiomycota; class Agaricomycetes; order Polyporales; family Irpicaceae; genus Irpex; species Irpex sp. P115-07. The sequence continues at coordinate 21,158 of JAXQGX010000118.1, forward strand.
GATTGTTACCCAGGAATCCACCAGCGGCACCTGTGTCTGCACTGAAAGAAAAGGTTCTCATAAGCCAACGAGCAGCGACCCTCTCAAGAGTACAACATACATGTAAGCAGTTTTGCCGTCCTTCGTAAACGCGATACCGTTGGGCCTGTCAAATCCATCTGCCACCACACGCACGCTTCCAGTATCTGGGTCAAATCTGTACACTTGATTTGGTAGAAGTGGGAGTGGTCGGAAGTGGTTCAGCCATCCGTAGCTATTTTATCGTTAGCGATAAAATTGCGTGGCCATTTGGTGGTACACATACGTAACATCGGTAAAGAACAGCTTCTTGCTGGTGGGATGAATCTTGACATCGTTCAGCGAGTTGAACTGGCGACCGAGGAAGTTATCTAGGAGTACGGTGACGTTGTGAGGTACTGCTGGATTCACGGCCGTGATCGAAGGAGGCAGACTGCCCCTCCCTGAGTTGACCAGAAGCAAGTTGCCGTGGAAAGGACCAGTGCCTCCATTAGTCATTTGGACAGTCTCGGGAAGATCCAGCTGTATCGTGTGTGAGACACGAATATCTTTGCAAATATAATGGACACACCGGTGTAACAGTAACATTGAGAGCAGACGTTGAGTCGCTTGCGTTCTTGACAGCGGACGCGACCTCATTCAGATTGATCTTGGAGACTTGATTGTTGTGGTCGATATCGCTGAAACCCAGGAGTCCGCCGTCATTGCTAGCAAAGAAGACTTCGTTGGTTTTTTGAACCCATATCGGTGCCTCGTGCGCGAAAGCGAATCCAGGGTTGGACGCGATCACGCGAATGGAGGGGTTGGGTCCGAGGATGTCCAGAAACGCAGGGTCAAAGACTTGGAAGAAGGGCGAAGTCGTGTTCGTCGGGTTGAAAAACTGTGAGAACGCGTCCGAGCGAAACGTCGCGTTCTGGCCTAGGACGGCGAACTGGAGCGGATCAACGACCTGATGAGCGCAAGGTGGATTTCAGTATCAGATAATGACGCCAAAGGGATCGTAGTACTCACAACCGTCTGGGGAGGTAATGATGTGGGGAATCTAGAGCGGCTCGCCTGAGCGGGGACAGATGCATAGAAGAGCCAAGCTGCAGTCGCAGCGACGCTCGCCGAAGCAGCAAAAGTGCGCATGTCGATCTGGGGTCACGACAGAAGCAATCGAGTTAGCCTGATGGTCGCTCTTTTATAAGTGTGTCTGGTGTATACACGAATACCTTCCATGACGTCTTGCCGATGGGTAGGACAGGGTAGGACAATGCTCTTGGTGGTGGGAGTAACAGAGCAACCGTCGGGAACGAGTGCCGGGGACGCGGGATCGCAGTGATCGCATGACCCCTGTGGGCAAACACCGAAGTAAACGCGCCTTTGCGATCAACGTGCATGGCTTCGTTGACACTTGGTCCCAATAAATCATGGTTAACTGTCAAAACGTCGTTGCGAGAAGAGTTTACCAAGTATAAAACACCTTGGCGAGTCGGACCATGCATCCGAAGCAAGGCGTCATTCCATTCAGGTCGTTGCTTAGAGCCGCGCCAATGGCCAAGCTAACATAACGTCCATAAGGTCTTTCTTAAATGACGAAATGCTACATAGTGTGTGCTCGTGAGCGAGAAGATAATCACAGGAATGACGAAACTCACGATCGTGCGTGATATGCGCGTAGGAGCAAGCCGAGATCAACAATTCAACAACAACGTGTTCCTACCTTTGAGAATGACACCAAGGAGTACAAATGTCCAAGCGTCACAAGAAGACATCATCTTATAGTAAAACACCTATGAAGTCTACATTATGGACGCTGCATTAGCCGCGTAACTCAAATACCCACAGTATGGTAAACTCACTCACCCTGATACAGCAAATCGTCACACCAAGTATACTACCTAACAACTACTAGAACAGTCCACCCGAAACCGCGAATGGATTCTTGTCTTGTGCCTGCGCATTATCCGCCTGTTGCGGGTGAGGCTGAGACGCCACCTGAGGCTGCGCCATCCAATCACAACCAGCTCCGTTAGAGTATTCATAGGTACGGCTCTCAATGACGTGCTGCTGCATCTAGTAGGAAGTGCTAATCACGCTGTGTGTGTATTGGAAAGTCTGAAAGAAGAGCGTACTTGTTTATGCATGAGCATCCTACATAGAACGCGCTCGGTGGCGATAGTTTGTACGTGTATGGTTCTCCGACATCTTCAGAGAAAATGCTTTCTCTGAAAATGCAAAAACTCCGCATTAGTGCATGAGAACGAAGATCGACAGTTTCAATGTTGCCGGGGCCAAAGGATGCCGTGCCCGACTTCGGAGAGACACAGATTGCAGTGCTATGCAGTTCTGGTTCCTTTGCACAATCAGTAAGTCGACATGAGTGTGAGGATGTCGGAGGAATAATGAAAGTTAGCTATCACGCACTTTTTTAGGAAACGATAGTGAGAGGCACAGAAATAAACACTAATCCAGTTTCCTACGCCGCCTTTGTATGTAAAGGAGCATCATGCTCAATTGCCTAGCTGAAAGAAAAGCGTGAGCTGTTACAGCACTGAGGCAGCGGACCACATACTTGACAGTGGCACTGCAAAATTTGACAGCTCCGCGTACCATTCTTTGAGTCCTCGAGAACTGTGAATCCCGTAAGGTACACTTCAATTTTTCATAGTCATAGTACGCGACAGGAGCATCACCCTCAGATTTGGTTCCAAGTTTTTCCGAAGTCCGTGACCTGCCCTCGCAACCGAGGAACCCCAATGAAATTGGATATTTCTCCTGCGTTCAACACGTCTACATGCGGGGCCGATGAGCGGAGGCCGCTTATATCACAATAAAACGATTTAAAGTGGAAGCAAGCCGGGTATAAGAGTTGTACACCTGAAGGTCGTTCGAAGGATGTCGATGAGGTGACGCTGAGCTAAACTTGACTTTTTTTGCGATGCCACCTAACGTTGAAGATCTTAAGCTTGGTGGCTTTCAATGAAGGAACAAAGCCACTTACCTGTAGATTGGAGGGTCGTAATCTGTGGCTCCCTAAACAATCCGTGGCATTTAGGTACATATCTCAGAGGGTGACACGCATGGAAAGTGATCTACACAAGTACCTGGAAATATGGTATTAGCAGTTGTCTGATGACTTCTTTAGTGAGATGTGATTTTCTCTCATGCTGTCAAGAGGTTTACTCACCGCACAACAGCGTTACGCCGTATACCTACCGGTGGGGTTTCCAAGGCCCGGTGGCACGTCACGACGCCACAAACAGTTTCTGCAGTTGGACTTGCGTGCAGCGTGGTACGGCGCACTGTGGTTCACTCTTCCCTCTTCGGCCTGCTTATACGTTTATGAGGATGACAATGCAATGAGAGTCCACGCTCAGGCAGTACGTAGAGAGCACTAGGTAGAACTTGAAAGCTTGAACGTTGAACGCTGAGCTTCGACTTCGCTTCGACGCGCAAAAGATTTAAGCGCAGGCGCGCACGTGTAGCATGTGATAGCTATGAGGCTGTGGCACAACGCCAACGCCTAGCTACCAGTTGTCGCGGTTTGGTTGGCTCCCTTGTATATTGACATGTTTCCGGATCCATGGCCTCCAAATGAGTACTCGATGCAAGTTCTTATTGATAGCACGACATAAATTCCTATCCCACCAGTAGTCGAGGAGCTCACCGAACGACGTATAGTACAGGCTGCCAGCTTCCTCTGCTGACATGGCGTAGCTGTGCAAGAACTACATCCTTGGGCGACACGTCTGAGGGGATGACCCACTGCTCCTGACCCGACACGATAGGACTTTGATGTGAAAGCTCCTGAAATATATCGCCAGAGTCAGAACGACAAACGGGAAAACGGACAGTGATTACAGACTTTAATTATTCTGAGAATCACCTTGCATACGTTGAAGGCCAATTTAGATTTTGTAATTGGCTGAGCATTGCGCTTGTCGTTTCGAACAGATATTTGTAAGTCGCTATCACGGTATCCGGGCCACTGCAAGTTGTGCGTGCACCGTAGTGTCAGCGGTCAGTTCCGAATATGGTCTGTGGCTGTTTTAGTGGAACAAGACTCAACGAGAACACGAATGGTAATTTTCTTGGCCATTGAGAAGCAGCACATCAGCTCCTCCTCCCACTCGCGCGGGCCTTCGAGCCGTAAGGCTGCGTCTAGAGTAATGCCGTACTGACCACACGCGTTGAAGTTGATATCCGGCTCTCTGGCGAATAACGCTTCGTGTGGACGGGGAGTATAAAGTGCTTGTGGTACATGCTTCATGTGGGACATTTGGTATCCTGTATTGACGGCGACCTATGGGAGTAGGCATGTAGTTAGGACAACTGCTACCGGACGTGTCAGCAATTTGAAGTGAGGCACGTATTCGTTCCCCAAGGCCATGGATAGCGAGCTCGATGAGTGCAGAGTAGTTGGCTGTAACATTTGAAGTATACTTTTAGCTCGATGGGATGGTTCTATAGCCCAGCGGGGGAAAGTCTCCTATATGTTATGACCCAAAACTGGCGTCAATGCCGAGCCAATCTTATTGTACTGTGGATATTGACACACCTCTGGAAGAGTAACCGTTTTCTACCACAATAACCAATCAGACACGCTATCTATCCGGCCAGCTTATGAAAACTTCTCAAAAGTAGGTATGTGCCTGTTTTAGTTTAATTATCATTGCAACAACGTACGGCACGACCCTTCGTCACAGTGCTGGTAGGCCAATAAGGAATGCGCTCGAAATGGGTCCTGCATACAACACGGTCAAGCCCGCGTGCCTTTAGTAGAGGTTGCTTACCTCAGGTAATAATCCAATCAGGGTCGGAACTTCAATGATCAAGTGCGTACCGCTGCGAACGACCGCTTTCGCATGCCAGCGTCTCTGACCCCCGCACATCAACATCAGCTTGTCTTCGCCTTTGCCAGTGACGAACCCTTCATCGAACTCGGCATTGTTGCCCTAAATTTTATATACATCTCACGCTTGATTTGCAGGCATATATCAATGAATCGAACCGTCAAGAGAGGCGCTGAAATTCAGCACGCACCAAGTTGCAGTTGCCGTAAATGATGCCTTTGCTGCCCGCTTGCCCTAAAATTGCGAAACCCACCGGTGTTCGTTTTGTAAGGCATGCTATGATGACATATCCAGCGACTTCCTTTACATGCGCGTGTAATGCTGACCTTGCGAATGGAGGTTGTTCCGAATTCACGGTCTGGGACACATGGGCCGCTGGATTTCAAGGGTTTACCATATTGACGATCGTCTATATTTGTAGGTTTGATTCAATTCTATGGGACTGAGTGAAAAAGAAGCCGATCAGTAGAGCTTCCTACCCGCTTTTACGTTCCCGCGGATTGCAAACATGGGAGCTCGGCTCAGCTCACGGGTAGCCCTTACACCATGAGATAACCATACAGGTGGGTAGAGCCTCGGGTGCTCTTTGACGTTGGAGCGGAACGGCCGCAACGCGACCAATGCTTCCATTCCCTCTGATACCATGTCTCTTGTATGGTGACAACACTGAATTCGACAGTGAGGTGTAGAAGCACTGAGGGGACAGTGACCCAAAAGAAGTACAGCACCAACCGTCTAGAAACACTCTGATGATTTCTTTGACAGTATCATACGGCCTGCGGGAATGTTCCACCTGAAGAGAGCTGTGAGTTTGTTACCAGTAGGGTCATGAGATACAAGGGCAGACGTACAAGACGTACAAGACGTACGCAGTGTACCATTCGGATTGAAGTTTGTTCATTACCTCACGCAGGCCGTTACGATGTTCTGATAGATGGCGAGTTACCGCCACCGTGTCGATATTCTGTCCAGGCATCGGCAGAATTGAATTGTCGTATCAGGTTGAGCTTCGCTTCGCCAGAGTACGGGTTCTTTGTTGAGTTACTTGCGTAATGAACGCCGATATTCCTCGTCCTACGGAATAGTCATGACAATCGTGTGCGGTGGAGAGGAATGATAGATGCATCATGCTTACCATACACGCTTGTTGATCGGATTTGAAAACATGCCGTGCAGCCATCCAAAGCCTACAAAAGTAAGTCTCCTTGATAAGTCGATATATATCACGGAAGGTTCAACCTCAAGCAAGATATAAGAGACTCACTTGATTGTGGATTTGGCTGCATAAGCGATTGTTGCCATTTTAAAAACGGCGCAACAGATCTGCGTGCGCGTACAGCTGAGTCCTTCGTCTTTCTTGTACCATTGCACTATTTGCGAGATGCAGAGTGGATAAACCTAAGAGTAGCGTGTATATGTTAAGTCAGACGCACTAAAAACAGAGAGATTTAAAACGTGAGTATCCATAGAGTGTCAATCTTGAGACAGACCATCTGGATTCAGCATGGTAAAAGGCCTCATTGACGCAGAAGGCGTACCTATGACGGAGCGACGAGTGATGTACAGACACAGGTGCAACTATGTTCTTTGAACACTCAAGGATGAGAGCTGTCATGACTGAAAGTCTTCTTATAGTCATGAAAGCCTTGCATGGGCATCTGTATGACATAGCAGGTATGTAAAAAGTTGTCATACTGCGGCCGCTGTCCTCCATTCTTCTATCAGCCGGGAGAACACATCACTTGATTAGACAGATACAGGTAGCTGAGATAAATGTGCTGACTTACAGTTGTGCTGCGTGATTACGTCGTCTGGGCCTTTCTGGTCACCGGTGGTACCTCCACCGGAACATCATCGATAGTAGCGGTCAGTATGGCTCTTGCTGAAACACTATAGTCACTTCTCCAGTCCGAGGTTTACGTACACAAAAGCCATGAGAGCGTTACTAATATCGGATCAAGGCCTGTATCGAAAGATATCTGTGAGTATTGTAACCACTGGAATGCATGATGCGAGCGCATACTCTACACTGCGAGGCGCACTGTAACAACATTTGCGCCACTTTGGTCCATTCGGTTGCTGTGGAGAAGTACGCGTCAAGACCTCAGGAGCAGTAGTGACACAGTAGAGGAGCTTACATCTCGATGTTGCGTGAAAGCTGGTTCCAAGTCCCGACTCGGAGTAGCACGGGGAGGCGCCAGTGCCGCGGGAGGCCGCCAGATCCTATCGGGGAAGCAGTCACAGCTTCCGTGACTTTCCCTAAAGGGCAGTTATATTCTGGTCACATCCACCTCCCACGGCTGCTGGATAGATACGGCTATGCGACCGTAGAGTACAGACGATAGAAGTTGGGAACAGCAAATCTATTACTATTGAGATCTCAAATAAATTACTGATAACATACGCCCATGCCAAACAATGGGCTCATAACGATGTTTTACACGAGTCGAGGCTCAATAAACATGATAGCGGGGATTGATGGTGATCCAGGAGAAGATTCAGCGACCTTTGGCAGAGATTCAAAAAGAGAGAACTTGCACCGAGGCCTACCTTCCCAAAAGGGCAGGTACGCGGAGTCGGAAATCAGTTTGATGCGACCCTCAGATTTGGCCGCTTTCCCTGAGCTCGCTCGTCAACCCGCCTCTTCCTCTACCCAATCTCGGCGGTCGAGGCTGAGCTGTTCCTGTCACACTCACACCATAAACGGAAACACTCCACATACCCTTTGTTCTCTTGTGACACACAGCTCGGCCATGCATTCCTTCAACGTCGTCACGGTCAGCGGCCAATCGAATGGCAGCATCGGTGCCATCCCCTCACCTGCCCCGCGCAGCGTTCTGGCCAGTAGATCCCGTTCATATGGTAGCCCTCGCGCAGCAGGACTGCGCGTTCGCTTTAATAGAAGGACCTATGTCGCCGATGCCCTCGAAAACGGCGACTGGCGCGAGATCTGGCCAAAGGTTGATAAGGAGACGGCCAGGGCCATACGCGAAGACGACTATGCGGTTCTTTACGCAACCGAGGAAGAACGCGAGGAGAAGCAGAAGCTGGAAGACACCAAAGCGGCCAACGAGGGCTCGTTCGTCCTGCCGGAGGACGACATCCTCGACGCACGCGCCTTTTTGTACGCTGAGGATCGCGGGCTGGATGTCGTTGACGACGGGGAAGGGGCTAGCCCTGTGAGGGCTGACCTTCCTGATAGCGTCGAAGTAGAGCAGGAGTGGCTGAAAGGTACCGGAGTGGAGATGGCGAGGACTACCTCGATCTACGAGGAGGACGTTGAGGAGGGTGAGTACGCGTGCAATCTCATCGCAGATACGTATGGGCTCACCAATACGTTGTACTCAGACGCCACGCGCGGTGCACACGGGGATCTCATGGATAGGCTGGCTGCCATGATGCTGTCCAAGCTCAGCATCGACGTCGAGGGAGCATCCGAGTTGGAGGCCGTTCCAGCTCTCGTACCTACAACTGAAGCCGACGATGCTGCCGAAGTGGTCGTAGTGGGCCCGCTTACCCCGCCTGACGAGAAAGGGACGTTCGAGGCAGCTATCCCCGAGGTTTCCAGTACGTTTACCTTCTCGTTATCCTTGTTTTGAGCAGAGTTCTGAACGCCCCGATAGGACCTCCCCTCACCCGTCAGAAGTCCAGTAAGGGCAAGGGCAAGGCCCGCAGCAGCTCTTTCTCCGGCTTCCAGACAACGGGCTTTAGCTCTGCGGGTTACAGCGTGCTCGATGGCTTTTAAGGTCAGCGAGCAGCAAGAGCCTGAGCGAGCCTAAAGTGCCGTGAGGGTATAAAAGGTCTCATTGACCCCGATCTCTATGGGAAGGAAATGATGAATGAAAGGATGTAAGAGACTGAATGAAGAAGGAAGGAAAGAAGACGAACCGTGTGTTTTGTAACTTGTACTTGTTATCGTTGCTCGCTGTCGTTGTTGTTGTTGTCGCTGTTGCTGTCGCTTCACGATCGATATGAATCCAAATGCTTTGCCCAATGAACCGCGTGGAATTCCGTCTGGGATATGTGAATGCGTTGCTAGTGCCACGGAGTACCTGGTCGTCTTTAACAACACGTCAGTATGGGGNTATACTTAGTATCGTTTTCCATCCCACCAGATTTCGAAAACGCGTATGCAACGTCTAACGATGGCCATGAGATCTCTCGAGGCTCCACTTGTCTGGCTGCGGCTGGAGACGTGATCAACGTGCATGCTCCAATAAATCATGGTGAAAACTTCGTTGCGAGAAGAGTTCACCACACATAAAACACCTTCACAAGTCGGACTATGCATCCGAAGTAAATCGTCATTTCAGGGCGCTGGTATGAGCACTCGATGGTGCAGATCGAGCCAAGAGACGGTATTTGTTGGTTCACGAAGTGTTACATAGTGTGTGCAGTTGATTACGCTAAAATGTGTTCGCACGTAACGCTCGTGTGAGAGAGTATACTGTACATTCGCAGAGATGACGAAACTCACGATCATGCCGCATGCGTATAGAAGCAAAATGGCGATCAATGATTGAACAAGAACGCGTTCGTACCTTCGAGAATGACACCAAGAAGTACAAACGTCCAAACGTTCACAAGAAGACAGCATCCCATAGTAGAACACCTATGAAGTCTATAGCATGGAGTACTGCATAAGCCGCGTGACTCAGATACCCACAGCATGAACGCGCTCACCTGATACAGCTAATCGTCACACCGAGTAAACTATCTAATAACTACTAGAACAGTCCAACCAAATCCGCAAACGGATCCTTGCCTTGTGCCTGCGTGTTATTATTGGTGTTCGCCTGCTGAGGGTGAGGTTGAGAAGCCGCCTGAGGCTGCAACGCAGGCTGCGCCACCGAAGTCGACGCCAGCCCAAACGAACCATTCGAGCCTAACGCAGACGACGAATTGCCGCCGGCAAAGTAGTTGGGAGTATTTGGCTGGGCCGGATGCGTTTGCTGTGGTGTCCCACCAAGCCGGATCGCGCCAGGTGGGGGAGTGACTCCGGGCGACGAGAACTGCGGTGAGACGATGGGGGTACCACCACCGGGACGGCTGGAGTAGTTGACCGGGGGATGCGACGACGCTCCGGCGGTGTGTGGCGAGGTAAAGGGCGATGACTGCCCAAAGGGAGGTAGCTGGGACTGTGCTTGGGGTGGTTGGGTGGTGGAAGTTGAAGGAGGCCCGAAAAGGCTTGCAAGCTCGTCTATCTGAGATTGAGGAGCAGCTGTGTTTGCATTCGACGACGATGAATCGTCAAAGTCGATCAGTGAGAGGTCGTTTTGCGGACGAGAGAGTTCTGCTGGCACGGGATTAGCAGCAGCAGCGTAATCCCCTCGCTTGAACGCGTCGTAGCGATTAAGGACCGTGTTGATCTGGTCGTTTATTTGCAAGAAGGTATCTAGTATCATAGGTTTTAGCATCAGTGTACCAGAAGCGAACTCTGTCGTACCTAGCGACTCTGGATCCTCAGTTTCGGCGTTTGATATCCAGCCTTGAATCTTCGGTCTAGCACTAGAAAGGATGGATGCGACTTGCTACGAGATAACAGACATTTAGTATTATCAACGGATACAACTGAGCTCGAACATACATCATACGCGTCTCCCTGCGCAAACCTCTCCCCTCTGGCGACATCCACGTTGTCCAGCAGATCATTGAGCAATATGACTTTCTGCTCTAGTTTGTTGAGCTCTGTCAGTGCTTGTGAGCGATAGTCGGGCTTTGCATCCGGGTTCGCCCCAGCAAGGCTTTTCATGAGCTCTTGCGCCTGAGCAAGATCTCTGGGTGTTCCGCGACGAATCAGTTCCTGAAGCTTGGCCGACTGGGCTTCACGGTCTTCGTTCTCGAGCTCTTCTGCCGATTTCAAGTTCTACGGGGTAATAAGCACATGATCTTAAGATATAGGGAGCCTTACGTACCGTTGTGACTTCTGCAGGTATATCATGCTGCCGTCGTGAAGAGTTCCGGAAGTGATACCCCTTGAACGTAAGCAGCCGGTGCATATCTCTGATGTTCCCAAAATCATCCTTATATCTCGACGTCACGCAAATCCCCTCCTTCCACCCGTTGATAAGCTCTAGGATGCGCGACATGACGGGACCAGGATACGGTGGTGGTCGTTCGGGGAACCGTCGCACAAGTTCGTTGAGGAACTCCTTCGTGGCAATCTGAAGCTGAAATGGGTATCCACATGATTGCACGAGGGTATCCAGAAGAGCGAGAGCGAGAATCGCGACATGAGGGTTGCGATGATTAACTAGCTGAGCGATAGTCATCGCCGCCTCTCGAGGACTACCGTATGCCAATCCTATTCAGCACGATTTGAGCTTAGAAGCTGATTGAAGACGTACGTGTTTGCCTTCTTCTGGTTGATATACTCTGCAACTTCGAGATTGAGGGCATAATTGGGCTCCGGCTGGGATGGGTAAGTTGCTCGAGTGATGAGAATCTTGAGCGGTGAAGTATCCTGCAGCCATCCTGAAGCAGCCGTCGTCGGGAACATGGTCGCCAATATGCGTCTACCAGCCCCAAGGCTTCGTTAGAAGCTCTCAGTGCAGCTCTGAGAATAAGTTGAAGATGGTGGAAGTCGAAGAATGAGTGTGCTCGCTGCGCTTATGGATGTGGCTGCGTGGCTGAACGCCGGGAGCAGTGCATCCTCTGCTTCGAGCTTACAAGACTGCGAACAACTTCCACGTAGACTTGCTCTGACATGACTCGCACAGACATTCCGTTGTACGTCTGCACAGTTAACCATCCTATTCAACGGCTTGTAGGCCCAAGTGTCAGATCATCTCAGCTCAAATGCAGCGAGGATGGATTCTGACTACCTCCATCGGACTCAAAGCCTTTTGATCCCTTTGGCCAGTCGATGCGACTGAATTGGATGGTATGTCGGATTTTACTATGAGCCTGCATATGTACTGACTATGGTCTCCTACGGTGTGATATCAGCCACCAGATGTGATTCAGGTTTGGTTTGCCACTGATCGCATATTGTGATCAAGCCAGGCCTGAGAGAATGAAAGGCCATGGCCACCGCCACTCAAGCGGGGGCCTTTGATTCTTACCAGGCCATGATGATACCTTCGCCTCGTTGCAGGCACGCGGTATTAGGCACAGTTATCTCTTTGACTAAGTCACACTTCGAGGATAATGATTTCCGCTGCTTCAAAGGCCCGACCTGACGTCCAGCATATAATAAGACTGTCGAGGAGAGCAGAGGATGCCTTATATCATACAGCTACTCCTTTTCTACCAGCCCAATTTATACATTTACCCTGTTATTCAACACCGTTACTCCGGAGGCCATACCATGCACACCCGTTCCCAAACCAAGCGAGCCAACGATGCGACTCCGCTTCTAAACCTCGCAACGCTCGCAGCTGAGGTCAAGGTACCGTCCTGTTCGTTGGTAAGCCAGCATCATGCGATTCATGTGTGCATGCAGACCGACCGTGATTACCAGCCTAAACCTTCTCAGAAGACCAAACTTATACAAGGTGCAAAAAAGCGGACGAGAAGACCACAAGCCCCAAAGATCCGGAAGATAGCTCTCAACCTGCCCTGGGAGACTCACAGCGAGGATCTCATACGTATCGCCAGAGACGAGATCGCACGATTAGGGATGGCCGAGTTGGCAGCGACGAAGTCAGGGCGACGGAAAGGCCCGTTCCTCTGTCAATGCTGCTGGAAACCATGCAGGGGTTCATACGAGCTGGGGCGTCATTATGGCACCCACCTACTGGACAAAATTGTGAGTTACTCTCGTGACTTTTGTCTGTACTTGATTGAGCTCACGTGAGTGACGCTTTTGTAGTTCAGGTGCGGCAATAAGTCGTGCTCGTATAAGTCCGCGCAAAAAGACAATCTTCGGACACACTGTCGAAAGATGAATCAGTCAGTGCTACGCGATGTGTTTTCTTGCTACTTATTGACTCTTCCATCGTTCATCAGCGGGTTCAGCTATTGAGGGCGGGATATACCTGCATCAATATGCTTCCTCCCATGCTCGAACTGGCACCTCTTTCTCGATACCCAAACACGCCCGCGGGCAATAGTTACTGAGCATCGTCAACTGTATATCATAGAGCATTATGTTATAATACAACGAATGTTAAATACCCTATACCTCATGACAGATCATATCTCACTGCCGTCCATTAAAACGTCCCACAGCCTAAAACTGCGTCATCTTCCCCTTCGACTCATGCTATGATCCATATTGAGGAGGAGGTTCATCGTTATGTGTTCCACCTGCAGGAAGTCTCTGCAGTAGCCGGTTGATAGTATCGACCAACCCCGGAGTATTCGCGATCACAGCTTGTACATCGTGTTCTGGCTGCACTCTTGCCTGGTCCGGTGTAAGAGGCAACGGCCTGACGTGTTCCGATGCAGACGTCGTCGTTAAGCCTGCAACACTACCCGTCTCAGTCGGAAGAGGAGACCTCAGCTGCTGTGGGTGAGAGGACAAGTCCGTCGTCGGGGAGAGCACGGTCGGCACGGTCGACAGCTTCTCGTCGGTTTGGGAGCGCAACTCAGACGTAGCGACAGGTTGGTAAGGCACAGAGGACACTACCGATTCTGAAGGTGCACTGGAGTTGTGGAACTGCGTGACTGAGCTTGAGGCAACCGGAGGTGCGAAGATATAAGGAGCAGCAGCAGTCTCCAAGATATCTGGCCCGTCGTACTGAGCCTGTTGGGATTTACGACGTCTGCAGAAGAAGAAGAGGGAGGCGAGGACTACGGCGAGGAATGCGATGCCTCCGGCCACGCCACCGACGATTGCGCCAGTGTTGGATTTCTTGTGCTCTACGGCGTTGTCAGAGCCACTGCCACCAGTTTGGGAAGGTGTGGCACCGGAAGATGTGGAGGTGCTTGATACAAGGTCAGTACTACTAGCACATTCATAAAATTAGTTTAGCTTACCTGTTGCTCGAAGATGCTGGAGGTACAAAGGATAGAGCGGCATTCAGAACATCAAGGACGCTCATTTGGGCAACCGAGCTCTTGCTCGTGGGCTTTGGACCCTCCCACGTAGAACTATAGATGTTCGCTCCGCTCACTGATGCAAGGTCAACAAGAGCATTCCACTACGCATACTAGTCAGCTCTTTATCTAAGACGTCACGCACAAGAATCAGCTCACCTGTACTGTCAGATAGCTTTCGATATACGTGTTGACGGCCGATCCATTGGTGCTCCGATACCAGGTCTCCCATAAAGCCCGCATCAGCACACCTACGCGAACTGTCAGTATTGTTGACAGGATCAAGCACGAGCAGTCATACGTACTCTTGGGCCACATGCCGTTCACGTCAGTTGGATTATCGGATCCTGAAAGACAATTGCCATCAGCATCCATGCACTGCCGGTTGCAGCAGCAAGGATTTACCTTCATAGTTGATTCCGCTGGTACCGCGAGTCCATGTGGAGAATGGAGTGACACTTGATACGAGCTGGTTTACGCTTGAATATACAATCAGCAAAGGTAAGTATCGCAAGGGTTTTCTATAATACATACAAAGGAGTCCACGAACTGTTCGTGGACGCAAGAACAGCGTAGCCATCGAGCGGGAAGCCTGAGTTGTAGGTGATTGAAAGGTTGATCAAGTTACAATCGGCCAAAGAGATGGTGTCCTCGATGATGATGCCATTGTACAGATGATTCTGGATAAACTCAGCGGAGAGTTCAGCAGCCTCTTGGTATTTCGGATCTTTCGTTTGTTCGTATAAACGAGCGGAGAGTCTGGAATGGATGTCACCTTCGGTATCTCGTGAGGAGGATTGAGCGACTTACGACATCCAAGTTCTACGAATAAGTTGTCAGCATCATGTAGCATCAAGAAGGTAAGCTGCATACCCAACAGTCTCCGCATTAACGCTGGGGTCGGCTGGATCTGGCCTCTTGAGCAACAACTGTAAGTCCACGCCGACGGCGAGAACGTGGTCACAAACTCACGGAGAATATGCCACCAGCCGTAGTAGCTGTATACACCGATACGTCAGCCTATATGCAATGGAGACATGACAGCAACGAAGCATGCTGACCTCCGCTACAAGTCTTTGCAAGTGTGATATTCTTCTTCGGATGCTTGCCAGCAGCGACGTGGTCCGGCGTGACGAAATACGGTTGTGTGAAGTTCCACATAAGAATGGCATGTTGCAGGGCCTGGTCATCACCGTAGGCCCTGTACGCATTCATAGCGGCTATACCCCACGTACTGCGATCGACAATGTGAGATTGCAGCATGCCGATGAACATTAATCTGAACTTACGGAGGGTCGTTATTCGCGGCCTGATGGACATCCGGGTAAGATATCAATGAAGCAACGTAATAAAGCATCAAAACTGAGCGCACTTACACCGCTAAGCATGGCGTCGACATGTTAGTATCGCGGTCATAGTGGCAGTGCAAGAAGCGACTCACAGTGAGTTGTACCCGCCGAGCGTCGCGAACGACAAGTACGTATTAATTCCATCCAAGACAATGTTGCGGTTCCGCGTCGAGTTCGTCACGAATTCACTGTTGGCTGCAGCAGCCATGAAACTTCCGCTCTGTGTGATGGTGTACGCTACATAGTGATTGTGTCGAACATTAGGCTGTCGCTGTCACTTCTGGTCTCCATGGCACGACGTACAGTTGAACAAGCCACTGGTCTTGTTGAAGTCGGACGAGACAGAGTCAATGAGGCCTTGTACGAGGGGCAATCGTTGGTCGCGGGTCGCGCTGGAGGTGGGCTTCTGCTCGGCGAGTGGTCAGTCACTCGAATCTCGTTAATTGAGGTAAGAAAGCAACTCAACTCGCCAGCTGGAGGGTACCGTGAAGTCCTGAGCATCGGCGAAGAGAGGGTATACGAGCAAGAGAAGGAGAGACGGTAAAGTCCAAAGCTTAGCCATCGTCGTGGCACTGCCGACCGGCGACGAGCAGCCTGTACGTGGGAGGAGGGGTGGTGGCGGAAAGGAGGAGGGTTTACTGCGTGGATCAGGGATTTATGGTTGCTAGTCTACTTTACTCATGGCTCCGCCCGCATAATTAGCTTGGACTAGCATCAGCGCTCGCGGGAGTCGCTTTGATGCCACAATTTGCGGTGGATGCCTGAGATGGCGGATCAGTACATAAGTAACTCTAAGGCACCGCCGATTGTTCCACTTACGCGACGACTGGCTTGGTCGGTGTCGTAGACATTGTCCCTTTACAAATCGCGTATTCTGTATATAGGATCCAAGTCTTCAGTATGAAAATCATAGTAAGTGAAGGTTTGTACACTCACGCAGCGTAAAGGGGCCAGTAACCAAGGGATAGCTTTCGTACGTCCAACTCCCCTGGGCGCCTACGTGCTAGTGCAATGAGCACGCTGCCCTACGCTGCCTCATGTCGGCTGTTCACTCGCCGAGTAAATTCGGAATGCCATAGATAGGCAGGTGAAGGTCAATTCTAGACCAGAGGCGTGGAGATTAGTGCTCGTTTCAAATCCTCGTACTTATTCGTAAAGTCAGTACATTGGGCGTACGAGATACTATAGTCACCAGCTCACCACCTGAAGACGGTCAGCCAAGGTACGGCGAGTTTGTGCGTACTATACCAGTGTTGTCCGAGACGTTCGCGGAGGCTAGAATTTCGGCGGTGGCTTGTGGAGGGCATGCCTGTCGGCGTGGCTAACGCCAAAAGCTTCGACCGCTGAAGCGCCCAAGCGCCGATCGCAAGCACGAGGGCGGGATTGATGGGATCTTTGGCGGGACACTGCTTCTTCTCCCGAACCCTGTTGGCCAGTGCAAGTTCAAGTTCGCGGCGTCTTCGTTCACCGTATAAAATGAAGGATCGACCATCATGCCATTTACTACCTGGAGTTGTCACCCTTTCGATATCGCACCAACGCCCTTATTTTAGTTCTCCTTTTCGCAACACCGGAAGATCCAAGCAATATCGAGCACTTGAAACAAGTCGTACATACCCCCAACTCCAGGATTACACCACTGATCCAGCCTGAATAAACCAGCGTCCTCTGCATGATTTATGAGCATCGCGGGGCGAGGCCGACTATCCGTGGCATGTTCGTGATGAAGGGACCCCATGCCCATGACGACGCCAACATACTGAAACCGCATTGCCAGTTACTGATTTCCCATCATCG
>JAXQGX010000119.1:0-21972 GCA_037040455.1 Irpex sp. P115-07
TTGCGGATGTCTTGCATGAAGGCTGAGATGGGTTCTTTGATGGTGTTCCAGACTGAGCATAACAAACGAAGAAGTATCAGTTAGCATCGGTAGGTTAGGGAAAGGAAGATAAGTGGGCGGACGTACTGCGAGGTGTTAACGCCTGGGACTTGCGCACTTCAGGCAGCTTGGAGAACTTCTTCTCGTCCTCGGGTGAAGCTGCTATGCATTTCAGCTCGATGTGCCATCCTTCTTCTTCGAGCTTCTGCAGTATACTACAAACCAGATTACAGACGCGATGAATTCAAAATGCAGTGGTTAATTTGACAGATACTCACGCGTCCTTCCGAGCCGAGCGTACGTCGCTGAGCTCGTCCGCCCTGTCGGTCCTATACTTTGCGTACCAGCGCTCGAGGGCTGGCTCACTCTGACAATGTAAATAACGAGTATGAGTACTGAATACCAGCTGTATGAAAGAGAGCTCATGGGCATAGAAATGTACTCGCTTTCAACTGAGCTGCTGTAGCCTTCCTACGTTTCTCCATCCACGCCTTCCTTTCCATCTCGTCCTCCGGCAATGCTTTCCATTCTAGCAGGAGTTTGTCGAGGTACGGTTTGTACTGAATAGTAGTCCCTGCCGAACCAAAGCGTCAACCGAGCTCCATACAGCGTAGAGATAGAAACAAAAACATACTATTCTGGTACTCCTCCAACACAGGTACGAGCTCGTCTATTAACCGCGGGTTGTTAAGGAGCTCTTTGGTCGTGCTGTCGTAGAGATGGTATTCATTTATCTTGTACCGGGCGAACCATAAGTAGAGGTTTATAGCGCTAATAGTATCATTCTTTGGTTAGCACACGTGGGGAGACGTCGAAAGCGAAGACGAGGAGTAAAAAGAGAGGAGACGTACGATTCTTGTAGACACCGCTTGCAGAGTCTGATTCGGCACGCCCAGTACACGAAGTAGCAGTTCTTCGACATGCACCTCTGTACATGCACGATATAAGACTCAGACTGATAGGAGTAACGTGGCACGTACATGGCAATGCGTATCGTATAATAAACTTGCGTATTGCATCTCGTTTAGGTCTTCTGGGAGAAGCGGGAGCTCGGGTACGTTCTCCCGTGCGGCCGTCCAGATGAACTGCGTGCTTCGGCTCGTGAAGAACGTGCGGAAAGCCTTGGAGAGGCGCGAGAGGTAGAGCATTTCCCTCGTTTGCATTTGTGAGGCTATCTATGCGTACATGGTGGATATTAGCTATAAGTTTGAAAAGATGAGAAGTATAGGGGTTAGACGTACTTCCATCAGGACGTCGAGGGGCATGTCGAGAATTTGATGCAGCTTCCCGCGCTTTCGAGGAGCTCGAGTCGTCTTATCTACTTTATTTGGAGGACCGGCGGGAGAGCCCGCTTCTGTAGGAGGAGAAGCATCGACTCTGCGTGCTTTGGCGGCCGGACGGTCACGGTCGTCGTCACTGACAACATCACTGCCTATATAGGCAGGTGCCCCAGTGGTTTCTTCTTTGATTGCGATGCGCTGAGATCGTCTTGCCATCAGTACAGAACGACTCTGCACTCGAATGACTTGCGAAAGGGACTTGGATGAAAAATCGAACGAACGATGCGTTGGCCGCCGAGTTTGAGTCGCGCGCGACCCTTAATGAGGGTGGAGTTTGAAATGAAATCACGTGGAGATCATGTGATCGCGTTTCGCGGAGGTCTCCGTCGTCTTGTGTGTCTTGACTCCCTGTTATCCGGCCTTTCAAGTGCGTAGCTATCTGAAGTGTTACGGCTTCGTGAATTACGAAGGAATCGTAAGTACTTACAGCTCAAGCAATGCCCTACAGAAGTGATACTTACCGGACACTTTTTCCAGTGCATTATTCGATTTCGCTTAACGGCTAAGCCGGTTAAGTACTGTACATTAAATATTTCCGAAACGTATCTATAGATACACCGCATAGGCTGGTGTACACACTCTACCTAGTAGGTATGCCTCGAGCACTCCCCGAAGAGATTCTCCTCGAAATCCTTAAGATATATTTCCACACACAAACATCCGTGCTCGACTTCCTCACCGAAAGCCAAGAAACATGGAAGTACAAACATAAAAACATCTACTCCACCCACCTCTCGCTCGTCAGCAAGCAATGGACCCGAATCGTCACTCCCCTTCTCTACGAAAACGTTTCAATTGAGTCCGACACCGACCTCGATGTATTCGCACGTACCATCACCGCCAATCACGCCCTCGGTCCCCTTGTTCGTCGTCTTCGTCTCAACGGTGGCTACGGACGAAAGCTGGGCGAAGTGGTGCGATATCTGCCCGCAGTGCGCGTGCTGGTGCTTGGGCTATACGTGTTGTCAAAGACGCCTGTCTCCGGCTTGGTGAAGGCGTTGCCTTTGTTCTGCCCGGCGGAGGTGTACCTGCACGATATGACCAGACACTGCGAAAACCAGGTATCGAGGAAGATTACCGAGGCAGTCATTAATCAGTTGCCCAATTGGAAGGCTATGGTAAGTCAACGACGACTCATGTTCTCGTACCTCTATCGACGGGGCTGATAGTAAATTGGTGGTGCACTTACAGAGACTACTCTCATTCCCCTCAACCGATTTCTCACTCGAGATCGAGAAGTGGGTCTCCAGAGCTCTGCAATGCCTCTCCTCCCTACCAGAAATCGCGTTCGACTGCACACACCTCAAACAACTGCTCGCTGACCCTGTCGTTGCACAAGCGATTCGACGACTTGAAGTTCAGAAGATCCGATGCTACGGTACGCCGGGGTGTCTCGAAAAGCAGGTGGGGTATGTGATAACACTGGGGACTGTACCGGAAGACCTGAAGCAGATGGTCGTTTACGAGGAGACCGAGTACTGGCGCGAGGAGCGAGAGCAGCGGGAGAGGTGAGTCGGGAGTTTGGGTGTTCACGGATGGGATTCCTCACTAGCATATGTGCTCGCTCATATATACTCAAGGTTGCGTGGCATCAGGTATAGAAGAGTATCGGAAAATGGCCGCGGCGGCGCCGTGGTGTAGGTACTAGTAGTGCTGGAAACTTTCATGCACCCTCCTCCTCGGCATATCTCATTCGTCATAGCAATAAGTAACGCAAGCTTACAGAGAATTACATGGATGGATACTTTAGTATTGGAGCTTTTTTAAATTTCACACAAGTATAATTCACACTATCGGAAACACTAGCATCGGCACTTATGGCCGCCATTCTCAGAGTCTAAGTTTGTACTCAAACTTCCTGCCGGACATTGTCACTGTCCTTGGTCGCTGAGTTGTATTATGTAATTAACTTTCACTACTCGGATAATTAGTTCAAGCCATGCCTCATTTCCTTACTCGACAACACTGGCTTCTTAGAAAGCCACGAGCAACACTTGGCACGCGCTCACGTGACTCATATGAGGCAAACGAGTCAGGCGCGTCTCACTGGCAGTACTTTGCTGCCGGCCATCACTTTAGATACGTCAAAGAACCAACAACATATCCTAATGCTTTCGACTTTAGCTACCATAAATTGTACAGGACATCCTGGAAGGGAAATTGAACAGGTTCGTCCACCGACCCTTCACTCAGAGTCGCCTCAGGCTCTGGCCGCAGTGCTGGCATGTTCAACTTGAATGAAAGCTACTCACATATATCTCCAATATAGAATGCAAAGTTACACAGAATGCTCGACATGCCATTGGATGTGATATTTGAGGTAAGTCGTGGCCTTCGACGTTCGGTATCATCACACAGCCACTGGCAATGACCCTACTCACGCATGGCAATAAACCCTTCCCAGATCTGCAGCTTCTTGCACCCCAGAGACATTCTCCACCTTAGCAGGACATCCAAGGGTCTTTGTCGAATATTCATGAGCCGTCATGCACTTGATGTTTGGAGAACTGTACTAGCCAGCCTCCATGGCCTCCCTCCTTGCCCTGGCGATCTATCCGAGCCGGCATACGCTAGCCTCATTTTTGATCAATATTGTCATGTACGCGATGAACGCACTACCACGCTTCTGTATTCGTTGACTGGACCCCGCTCTACTTGTATCATGCAGGTTTGCAAAGGCGATACTGGCTTCACCGTTCACTGGCAGTGTCGGATGCGCATGTGCGACCAATGCCTGCGGAGGCGGTGCGTGTTTCAGCCCAGATATGATGTCGCTTCTAGGCTCACCAGGTCCGTTCAGTGAGATAGATGAGTGCGAATTGCGCGAGTATGAGGATATACTTGGGCTTGAACTAGTTGGTCTTGTACCCACCAGAGTGCTCTATAGCTACAGGTATGGGCGACTTGACGGTAAGGCGAGATATCTTACGCATGCACCATATAATTAATATAAATATTTACGCATGACTTCAATAGTACGTATCATGGTTTATAAGTATGGCATAGGGGAACTCGACTCGATATTGCGGCAAACTCCCCAGGCTGAGCACACTGCCTTGTTCAAGAAGAGGATGGAACTCATCAACTCGCGGGCGGAGGTACGTTAACCCTACCCTGGATTTCTGGGTTTCATGTCCTTGAACTGACCCTCACGGTGTATGGACAGGGTGAGCTCGACGTATTCGTATACCTAGACGGCCTACGGCAAGCTAGGAGGGAAAGGTATGCACGTCATGCATCCAATGCACATGAGACAGTACTGACATTGCTATACTTTACACCTGGTGATTTTCATGGAAGTATCCTCGCACACCTTCGGAAGGCAGGCTATTGCAGTGAAGTCAGGATTTTGGTAGAAGGCGAGTATATTGGAAGCTACAGAGATATCGATCAGGTCCCCGGAGTACGCGGCATAGAGCCCCTGAAGTCCGAAGGTGAGTTCGCTGGTAGCAAAGATGAACCCGTATGCTGCTCTAAACATATGCATATTCATATCGTTGCAGAATGGGAAGTCATGAAAGATCAACTCTTCCAGCACATGCAGGACCTCCGAAAGAAATTCCGACAAGAGACGTTCACAAAAAGGCAATTAGATCTTACCCAACTCATCAAAAAGCTCTGTCCAGACTCATCGTACGCAACACAACTACTCATCGGATCAGAAGTAACTCTCCGTGTCCCCAGCGTCGCTCAGCTCCTCAATCCGGACGCCAAGTGGTTCGATTTCGACCCTCAAGACTTAGAGATTGCCCTTCGCGATGCTCTACCCGACTACTTAAAGACGCGTCATCAGCACAATACCGAGGCGTTCAAACAGCTTCTCAGAGACGAGCTCGCCCTCCCCACACCCTCTCCAGTCGATCCTCTCCAGCTCGCCGTCGCAATGTGGTTTCCATGTCGAAGCTTAGACGACACCAAACATGATCAATCTGCTCTAACGCTGCTTACTACCGACGAGGTCATCCAGGACAAACAGACCATCCCGTTCCTCCTACGTCCCGGACCCATCTCCGAGTCCGAATGGCTAACGGAAGAGGATTTGGAGTCTATTCGATCAGATGTGTTTGAGTTCGTAGCCTTGTCGCAATGCACCAATAAATGGCCGCGGGGCCCAGACGTTAGGGATGCAGCAGCAATAATCAAGCTCTGTGGTAAGGATCCTCATACGGCGACGGTTCAGGACATGGACGATGAAGAGAGGGACAAGGAGATTAGACTTGTGTGTACCGCACACGAGGAAGTAGCACCTGTTATGGGTTGGCGAACTGCGGTGCGTTCAACTGTTTCCCAAGTATATGACGTACTCTGGCAACAACCCCCTCTAAATTTGAATGACTCTTGGAATTCACAGCTCTATCATCTTTGGGTGTACCACGACGAGTCCAGGGGCGAATGGGATCATCTGACTCTACCCATGAGACGAGCTACAACCAAGGAAATCGATGTTGCGAAGCCTCTGGAGCAGACAATCCGCGAACTGGACCAGCACATTCCAGGTCAAGCCGACTCGGACACACACCGTAAACAACAAAGGAAGCACGGCAAAGGGCGTGCCTCGGGTCATAAGACACCCAAAACACCGCTAGATATTATTGACACAACTCTTGTCCATTTGGAGAACCGGTATGTGCTACAGTATACGATTCAAGCGATCCTATCCCGTCGGCGGATATATGCGGTTAGCTAATGTTCTCTGTGGCATTCCTGCAGGCATGGAAAGGCTGAGCCATCCAACAGTAACGTCAACGCCGATAACAGACCACCGATCCCAGTGTTTCTCATCCGGCCTGATGGTAAACATAGACGGAGAAGAGGGGTGAAACAGGTCTTGAAGGAAGGCATCGGGGCTTTGTTCGATTTCACGCAAGCGTAACCCATGTGAACTATATTACTCATCGCATCGAGAACTGTTCCTACCGCATCTCATCTTTACGGCCCTTTTTGGATGCTTGTACCGCAACTCAGGCTTTGTGCCCATAGTAATATCTTTGGATTTTATTAATCGACTAGCCGCCACCCGTGCCTTCGTCACGGTATAGTGGTTTTCGGAGGCCGATCAATCAGAGACCATATACGCGAGCTTATCAGATCTACGATGCCCTTCACACAACGTGCCAGTACTTCAATGATGTCGATACCGAGTTCGCTACGAATATGAAACCTCACCCGGCTTGCAAGCCCTACAACTTCACGCTAGTGTCAAACCCCCGACCGCGTTACGACTCCGACTCCCCCAGTAGACGCAGAGTATGTGCCCTTGTACGTATACATGACTCGGAGGGGCAGCAACACATGTCTCCAGAGAGTATCTGGCAGTGCGTCCATACCGAGTTTACTCAGACACCAGACCCTAGTACAACGTTATGCGGCTCATGCCAAGGGGTACGATCCAAATGAGACCGCATACTCTGACCACCGTGTAAGACTCCGACTCCCCCAGAACTTGAAGGTGTAGAGTTCGGGATCATTACCATAATGGGCAGTAATCAGAACCTAACTCCAGAGTGCACTTAGGCCTTAGGGCCCAGACTACGAAAGATTTATGACACGGAGCCAGCGACGGCCTATTATAACCGTGGCCTATCAGAGGCCGTAAACGACGCCAGAGCGAATCGGAATCGTTCCATGTCTCCACCAATGAAGTTGCTCGACTCCCCCCGAGCATTTCTATACTACAAAAATGCTCGGGGGGAGTCGAACAACCGGATTGGTGGAGACATGGAAGGATTCCGATTCGTTCTTGCGTGATTTACGGCCTCTGATAGGTCGCGCGGTCGCGGTGATAAAAG
Source organism: Irpex sp. P115-07 (assembly GCA_037040455.1). Taxonomy (NCBI): domain Eukaryota; kingdom Fungi; phylum Basidiomycota; class Agaricomycetes; order Polyporales; family Irpicaceae; genus Irpex; species Irpex sp. P115-07. The sequence continues at coordinate 7,169 of JAXQGX010000119.1, forward strand.
GCCGCCCTTCGCTCCGTGTCAAACATTTTGCGTAGTCTGGGCCTAAGGCCTCAGTGCCCTCTGGAGTCAAGTACTGGTGATCGATTGCCCCTTATGGCAATGATCCCGAGCTCTACGCCTCAGGCTACCGGGGGAGTCGGAGTCTAACACTGTGGTCGTGGGTCAGACAATGTGGTTTCATTTGGATTATCCCCCGATAGTTTGTTATTAGTAGTGTACTTGGTGGTAACCTGTGTCTACCGGGGGAGTCGGAGTCCTGGGGGAGTCGGAGTCGTAACGTGGTCGGGGAATGACTCGGAGCAGGCCAGATACAAGTGTTGCAGTTCGAGATCATTGAAGTGTGCACATGCTTTAGGAATGGAATTTTATCATGATGGGTCAGTGTCAGATTTGGCAAGTACGGATGATTATAGATTTATTGACTACCGAAGACCACCACTACCGTGACGAAGGCACGGGTGGCGGCTAGTTTGTAGTATAGATATGCTAGCCCCTGGTGAAGCTCACAGATGTGACTCATGTAAGGAACGGCTCGGAGGGGGTGAGATTGTGACGGTGGGGTGATGCATCGACGCTGGTAAGTTTAGGTTATGAATTTATAGGATTATTCTGCAGGGGAGCATGGTTGCTCAGAACAACTCGCCCGTCGAAGAAGGCATCGCTCTGCACAAGTCGTGACATGCGCATAGAGTCGGCAACGAACAGGCACACAAAATCCATAACACAATCAACCTGAGAGCACTAGAGACGATGAAGCACTACACCATCACAACAAACACCATATGCCTAGCAAGCATACCCAACTCATACACTCTTCTTGCCCAAGACGGCATCCTTCGCACTACGCTTAGCCGCCTTCTTCGTCTTCTCCTTCTTCTTCTCAACCCCCGACGCACCAAGCTTCTGCTTCACCTCATCGACAGTGACCGTCACCGGCGGCGCAGGAACAGCGTCCGCAGCCTCACCCGCCGCCTTCTTCGGCTTCCGCTTCTTCTTCTTCTCGCCATCTTCCGGGGTGGGTGCAGCGACAACATCATCGTTGGTAGATGCAACAACAGGCGCGACCTGTTCCGCTTCCTTCGGAGCAGCGACGGCAGCACCATCCGAACCAGCCTTGTTATTCTTACGTTTGGGCTTCTTCGTAGGCTTTGCTCCGTCGCCCTCTTTGGCAGCACCCTCACCGCTCACGGCGTCCGACGAAGCAGGACCAGCTGGTTGAGAAGCCTCCTCCGTCACAATAAGCTTCTCGATGGCTTTGCTGACCGGGGTCTCCTCAACCTCAGAAGTAGCATTCTTGCCCTTCTTTTTCTTCTTAGGGTTCGCGGGAGTTTGCGCAGCGGCTGAGACGAGGCCATCTGCGGGGGTATTTGGCGGAGGTGCAATCTTCGTTGAGGCGGGTGTTGTCTGCGAGTCGTCAAAGAAGTCTGTGGCCTGAGCACGAGCCTTCTTCTTTCCTGCTTTGGGAATGGCAGGCGAAGCGTCCGCCGGCTTCACAGGTGTTGAGGTGGACGGGGTGGAAGGAGATGGAGTTAGGGTAGTGTCGGCAGCGGCCTGAGCTTTGCGTTTCTTTTTCTTCGTTAGCTCGCCGCTCGAAGCTTCCTTTGTCTCCGTCGATGGTGATGGCGCTGAGGGCTCCGGAGCTTCAGCAGCCTTGCCCTTGCGCTTTTTCTTCACCTCGGTAGCCGCAACAGGCTCAGGCGCGGCCTTCGCCTTTTTCTTCGGCTGTTCATCCTCGTCATCCTCCGCTGCCCGCTTCTTCCCCTTCTTGCTCCTCGTACCCTTAGATACCTCAGCCTCGGCTTCCGATTCCTCCTTGACAGACCCTTCGCCACTCTCCGAACTAGCCATAGCCACATCCGCTAAGCCCGCCCAACGACCACCATCCTCAGAGGTGAGGTCGCATGACCATATTGGGAGACTCGTAGAGGTGTTGGTTTTGATATGTAAGCTTTGGATATTCTCCCAACCGTCCTTAACTGCCTTTGCGATGGCGGGAAGAGCAGTCTTCAGGTTGTCGAGCACCTGCGCGGGTGTCTGAGATAATGTGCCAACTTTTATTGATCTGAAAGTGATGTTGAGGGAAACCTGGAGCAATACGCGCGAGAAGAGATACATACGAGCAAGTTCCCTGGTTCTGGTGGAAGTAGGTTGACGAAATAGCGCGCTCCAGTTCTCCCTTCAAGTCTTTTCGGGTAAGGTTCACTGGGATGGGTTGCCTAAATTTCGTTCAGCTACATAATCTCGAAGATAGGGGAGCCAAGAACTCACTTCTTTGCCTCGAAGAACTTTTTGCCGAGGAGCTTCGGCAGCAAAGGTACTACCCTCTCGTCCGCCAGGAACAAATCATTCTCCTTCAGCAATAATCTTCGCGCCTCGAACGGCTTCCACTTCCCCTTCAGCTTCTCGATACCAAGTACTCGCGACACAAACTTGATCTTGTGCTCTTCGAGAAGATCCTTGTACTCTCGCTGAGGGTCCTTCGTAATAAGACAGACACCAGAAGTGCGTGGGTCGACCAGAGGATGTACGATCGGTCTATCGGTACGCACAGTATGGGCGACTGGGAAGCATAACTAGATGTAGGGATACTCACATTTTATGGGGCTTCAGCTTCTTCTCCGGATGCATCTGCTTCACCGTAAGCACCAGCCACACGTTCTGCTCCTTCCCGGGCAAAAGCTGCGACTCCTGCAGCTTTTCCTGCCGTTGCTGTTCATGCTTTAACAGAGCTGTTACCGCGAGCTCGCATTGTTTTGACGAGACATGGTCGTCTATAAGATCGACTTGAGCCATATTCTGGCCTGTGGAGGAGTCGAGGGTGAGTTCCAAGGTTTACGGCGAATAAGACTTGGAAATATTCAGATCAAAACCGTGAACTCGAGGCGCCCAAGAAATTTCGGACCACGTGTATTAAGCGCCTATATAGACAAGCCAATTGCCCGATAATTCACTAACGCTGCGTTCGCAGCTAGACCCGCTACCCGGCTATCGTTCAGCAAGGTAAAGAAAGGGGAGTTGAATCGATGTACGCTGAACGTATACGGGCGCACATCGCTGCAGGCCTTCGCGCCTTCGGCGCTCCGGCCAGCAGCTTTGTGCGCCACTTACTCAGGGAGCGTCGTGAACGAGCAACGGAACAACCAAAAATATTCCAGCAGATACTGTGGAGAGGTATATTACCTACAACAACCACAAGGTGTTTCGTATTTCGTCAGTACTGCCAGTGAGTGTAGTAAGTACCCGCAGTAGTACGCACTCCAACTTGAAGCTTGAAGCTTGAAGCTTCGCAAGGTTGAGGACAGCAAGCGCGCAAAACAGTCACGTGAAAAGCACGCCATTTTCTCGGGAAGTCACGAGCGTGCAGAATTCAGGTTCGATTTCGCCAACCCCTACAACCCAAAGACCCACTACCCAGAGGGTAGCGGGAATTGTGAAATCCCCTGACCTTTCTTGACCGACTTTAACAGTATAATTCACTAACGCTGCATTCTCAGCTAGACCCGCTACCCAGCTATCGTTCAGCAAGGTAAAGAAAGGGTACTTGCATCGATGTACGCCATACGTATACGGGCGCACAAAGCTGCTGGCCGGAGCGCCGAACCCTGACCTTTCTTGACCGACTTTAACAGTATGTCGTTTGGATGACTGTCGCCGAGACTCGTGGTAGTTGCTGACATATGTCAGGCCTAGAACATTTCATTGCATGAAAAAAACATTCGCCACGTTTGCCCAGTTTGTTGCAGAAGATTCGCAGCTTTCGCAGCTTTGCATCCATCATTAGCTCTACGATAGCACAAGGCGAACAACTTCGGAACGGTCAAGTAAGAGCACTCCTGTTTCAAGTTTAGGTGGGTATAGTGAATATCTTTACCATGAACGAAATGGCGACCCCTTCTTGGGCGATATTACGTTCCCACTACCCCGCGTGACTATGGCCACCACCTGTCAAGTGGTCTTCCCCACCGCCAGGATCTTCGAGAAAGAGAGATACGGGACCTATGAGGCAATCCAGGTACATTTCTGTGAGGAGGATCATTCAAAATACACTCATTGCCTTCCCACCCACTGCTGATACGGTCACAGACGGAGGCGCTGCAAGCTTGGAAATGGAGTGCCCATGGTCATGGCCTCCCTCGACCCTCCCTCTGAGATCAATAAACCTGCTACTTGCAAAATTTGGCGACGTGAATAACACCGACCTCAGTGAGTGTTTCATCAAAGACGAATATATAATGGAAGTTCTCGCCTCTCGAACGAGTCATCAGCAATAAGTAGAAATAGCGTGCTGCACCAACTACTTTGCGTCCGGTGAGTTTAAATGCGGTGATGGAGCCTGTACGCCCCTGCCAATCAAGTCATGCAAGCTTGTGCGACAATAATTGCAGGATGACTCGGCCTGGGCTCGAACCTCGGGACACCCATCACGCTGATTATTTGGATCTTATCTAAACTTCGGCTGCCCGCGTGAATATCTAAGCACATCGATTCTTCTCATTCCGGTATATAAATAAGACTCTCAATTGCAGCGCGAGTTCCTCGCGTTCTCTGAGCTCGCCCCCCTCCAGATCCCTCCCAGCAGTCATGTCCACCGACTCCAAGATCCTCGGTCTTGTCCTCATCGCTCGCCACGGTGATCGACAAGGGTTCTACCAGGATCCCACGACATACACTGCTTCCGCGACTTCAATCACACCGCTTGGAGAGGTATGTGCGCCTACCTACTTACCGATCTAAGTCATGGTGTATGGTGTCTGACTCGATGTTGTCAGACACAAGAGTTCGCTCTTGGTGACTTGGTCCGAACGACGTATCTCGACCCCAATGGGCCTGAATATATCGGCGCCTCGTCTCCTCTGTTCAACCAGTCGCAATTCTGGGCTCGTGCGGACGCCGGTGGAGAGGGAGGTGTCATCTTCGACAGTGCGATCGCTGTAACGCAGGGTTTATTCCCTCCAAACGTGAGTCATTCTTCCGTTATACATTTAAATTGTTAACTGTTCGACGAATGTTCAGCCCAGAAACAGCATCACGCTCGCGAACGGCACGAACGTTACCTCACCCTTTTCGGGATACCAATACGTGCCGATTGAGTCTGTCGAACCCAACGAGGATGTTTCACTTGAAGGATACACGTCCTGCACCGTACGTCAGGGCACTCTCCCTTTCGTTTGTCAGGTCGTTACTCATTTCATAACATAGAACTTCGCGACTAAGAACGCCGCATTCTACAAGTCACCAGCTTTCCTACAGAAGGCGAACGAGAGCGCTGATTTCTTGAATTCGCTACCGCCTTTCTTGGACGGAAGAAATGTCACTTTGGACAACATGGTTGGTTACTAGTCCTCCCTCCTAATAACAAGGCTCATTTACTGACATGACTTTCGATTATAGTGGAATGTTCGTCTTCATCGTTTAGGCTTGTACACCTCAACAACATTTAACTTGCTACTTTAGATTTACGATTACATGAACGTACAAAACATCCACAACAAGACCTTCGCCGATCGCCTCCCTCCCACTTATCTTGCTCAAGTCCGCGACCTCGCTAACTATCACGAGTACGGAGTGTTCAGCGATCCTAGCTTTGACGGTATTGGAAACAGTGAGCTCCTTTCTCCATTGTGCTACTATGTTCATTGACCATACTTTGCAGTCGCCGCCAGGACCTTGCTTCCCTCCATCATTACTGCCGTCAATCGCATTTCAAACATCTCTGACCCTCTGCTATTCCATTACTCTGCCATCGCCTACAAGCCGTTCCTCAGCCTGTTCAACATGACGGGGGTGATTGAGACCAACCAGCTCCCTTCTGCGCTTGGTACGTCCCACATATTCCAAGACGAATTCGACATATCACTCACCGTACACTCCACCCCAAACAGTTAACTACGCATCCGCCCTGGCCTTCGAAGTCCGTCAACCCACAGACGGCTCAGAACCCGTCATCCGTCTCCAATTCAAGAACGGCACAGACGACCCCACCTTCCACACTCTCAACTTCTCCATCCCGGGACACACCTCCGGCGGTGACCTCCCCCTCTCCGCGTTCACTTCCACATTCGCGCCTGCAGCCGTGAACACCACCCTCCAATGGTGCCATGTCTGTAACCAGACAGTCGATCGTGGTTGTGCTGCTTTGCTTGGTGCGGGCTCGAGCTCGAGTAACGCAGCAGTGCATCATGATAAGATTAGTCCTGTTGGGGCTGGGTTCTTGGGTGCTGGGTTGACTGCGGCTGTTTTCCTTATACTGCTCGGCGCTGCTCTCGGTCTCGGATTCCTCACCTTTGGTCGTAAGAGGGGAAAAACGTCGAGTCAGAGGGGTTTGCACTCTGAGGTATGTTGTTTTGAGGTCCGAAGCTTGAACGCCGACTAATTCATGCACAGGAAAATTCTCTTCACGAGAAGTAGGGGTTTTAGGCTGTTGTGGAGATTGACGTTCCCATTCAGTTTCGATGAAATTGACGATTCGGAATGTTGTGCGACGTGAGTAATGTGTGTAGCGATGTAGCTCCTGTTGTAATGGTATCATGAAAAATGCGGACTCCTGGAAACCTTTTTATGGTACATTCCATCTGAAGTACCTCTTCCTCAACTGGGCGATTGTGACCATTTCCGATGAGAGGGAATTTTCACAGAACGCAGCTGAGAGTTGCGAGATTGATTTGTTCTGGTATTGGTCTCTACCAGCTCGCTTACGATTAATAGGATGCTAACAAAAGGTGGAGGGAACTCAGAGGAAGAGCAGCCGGTGTCTGGGGTCCCTGACGGTGACGGATCCAAGCCCAACGCGCGCTTGAGGGTAACTTCGATTTCACCATGACTTTCAACTCGAAAGCATTCATATTCCTTGCTTCCTCAGGTTCACTGTACCAGATGCAACAATTAAACACGCACTCCTCGAATACATGGTTCTGTTTACCGATCGAGTCAAATGCTCTACATGACAGCGCTACGTGATCCTCGGGCCATCACACAGCGCACAATAAACAGACGTCAAAACCGTCACGGTATACTGAATGTTCAGTCAAATTCAAGTTCCATAGATCCCTCATCCAGCTTGACACTACGCACAGTCTCCATGCTGTCTCTCCTTATGTGTCGTAAGCCATCATTTGCCATATCCTCCGATGTCAGTGGCGTTCGCTGACATAAATTGGACTTTTGAATTAGGGCTACTTACATGTGCGCCATATGCATACGTTCTACATTCATTCTACGTGTTCATTTGGCTCCAACTGAGGAATATCCGCGGTGTTTGCTCGTACAAGACAAACGCCGATTCTACACTTGTGAAACTATTACTCCTACTGCTTGAAGCGCAGATGGCCTCAAGTTTTGTGGACGAGATGCTCATGATAACCTTTCCGACAAAAATTATGTCCACAGTACACCGCGTGGCCCCGGCGTCCAATGTCAGGCATACTTTGACCCCCGTGAAGATCGTCGAGAAAGAAAGGCTCGGGCTTCAAAATACGACAGGCACAATTGAAATACAGGCACGGCAAGGTCAACCAGCCACTGTGACCATCTCAAGTCACTGCTTTCTACCGAATAATGAAATAGCCATGGACGGAAACATCGTAACTCTATTGATTACAAGGTGCGTTTATTCACTGGCAAATACGATCAGCCCACTACGTACCAAAATCCACCGCAAACCATATTCCCATCCCCGTACGCCTTCTGTGTGAGTGATATACTTTTCATTGACTGGCAGTCAACCGACTTATGACAAATGCAGCTGGGTCGCACAAGGACCACAAACACTTCCTTCTAAGGCACAAGTCGCCTTACGTTCGGGCAATCTGGATGTCGCCGCCGAATCACACCTGTCGATCAGACTTCAAGCTTTCAGGTCGCATAACTGAAGGATACGCAGTCACCGGGTCTTAGTAGTCAGTCTGGCTCCAAGGATCGGAGCACGACGAGCGGTCCTGGTGCATGCGTCCTGTCTCAAATTTTAGATTGAGAGCCTGGCATATAAAAGCATGCTCAGCTAAGGTTCAACATCTCCTGCGTGGTCGTAACTTCCCAGAACCGTCTTCCAATAGCCTAGAGCAATGTCCACCGACTCCAAAATTCTTGGCTTGGTCCTCATCGCTCGTCACGGTGATCGAGAGGGCTTCTACCAGGATCCAACGACATATACTGCGTCCGCGACTTCTATCACCCCGCTTGGAGTGGTACGTACTTATCCGACTGGGCTGAAAGTATGTTCAGAGTCTGACTTCATTACCACAGACCCAAGAGTTCGCCCTTGGAAACTTGGTTCGCACCACGTACTTGGACCCCAACGGGCCGGAGTACATCGGGACAACATCCCCTCTGTTCAACCAGTCGCAAGTCCAGGTTCGCGCAGACGCCGGGGGAGAAGGAGGCGTCATCTTCGATAGCGCTATTGCAGTCACGCAGGGTCTGTTCCCTCCCAACGTGAGCTTTACATCGTGTGTGTCAGATGTATGATAAACTGTGAAGCTAAACGAGAATACAGCCTGCAAACAAGATCACCCTTGCCAATGGCACAACTGTCACCGCTCCATTTGACGGGTATCAGTACGTGCCCATTGAATCCGTCGAGCCTAACCAAGATGTGTCACTTGAGGGATATACATCATGCACGGTACGCGACAGGCTCACCTATCTACCCTTGTGAACTAACTATGCTACTATGCAGGCATTCGCAGCCAAGAATGCTGCATTTTACAAGTCGCCTGGGTTCTTGCAGAAAGCCAACGAGAGTGCCCCCTTCTTGAACGCCCTCCCACCCTTCCTCGATGGTAGGCCTGTCACTTTGGAAAACATGGTAAGCTCTCCTCGTTTCACCTCGAATCACCTACTCATGTGCCCTTTGTTTGTAGTGGAATGTGAGTTTCTACACAGGCTTGCTGCACGGATTATAACCTGATCCATGATCTCCAGATCTTCGACTACATGAACGTGCAGTCCATCCACAACAAAACTTTCGTTGACCGGCTGCCGCCTACCTTTCTCGCTCAAGCTCGCGACCTCGCCAACTATCACGAGTATGGTGTCTTCAGTGACCCAAGCTTCGATGGCATCGGAAACAGTAAGATCTTTCACCAAGATATATGTCCAGCCTGAGCACTCACCAAAACTCCCCAGTCGCTGCCAGAACATTGCTACCCTCCGTTTTCACCGCTATGAACCGTATAGTCAACGCTTCAGATCCTCTGCTGTTGCACTATTCCGCTATCGCCTATAAGCCATTCCTCAGCTTATTCAATATGTCGGGCATCATTGAGACTAACCAACTTCCTTCCGCTCTTGGTATGTCTATCACTATCTGAATGTAATACAATCTGTCTCTCATCAGCAATTTTCCCAACAGTCAACTACGCCTCTGCACTAGCGTTTGAACTTCGTCAACCGTCTGACAGCTCCGAACCTGTTATTCGCCTCCGGTTTAAAAACGGCACAGACGACGATACTTTCCACACTCTCAACTTTTCTATCCCAGGACACACAACTGGCGGCGACCTCCCCGTCTCCGCATTCATCTCGACCTTTGCACCTGCAGCCGTGAACACCACCCTCCAATGGTGCCATGTCTGCAACCAAACGGTCGACCGTGGGTGTGCCGCCTTGCTCGGTGCTGGCAAAGCGTCCGACTTCAGCGTTACTGCTGCGAGCTCAGACAATTTGGTTGAGGTCCACCACGATCAGATCAGTCCCGTCGGTGCTGGGTTCTTGGGTGCCGGGTTGACTGCAGTGGTGTTCCTGTTCGTGCTCTGTGCTACCAGATTTGGCCGCAAGTTCCTGAGCCCTGATCGTAAGGAGAAGAAGAATTTGAACATGAGAGGGTTACGCTCCGAGGTACGCTATTTGATATTCAGATCGGTGCAGTTTGGGTTGATTGACCAAATCCATAGGAGAGCTCTATTTACAACGAGAAGTAGAAGGCTTTGCTTTGCTACAACGCAATGAAAATACTCCTGCCCAGTTTGCATCGATTAATGGAGTAGTTGTGGAACGTCGCACGATATATATGAATAACACGCATAAAGATGCATTCTCTACTGCAATGACATGAAGTGGATTGAAAATGTTCTTGCAATTGACGAAGCTGATTGATTTACACTATGACTATGTTGTCTATGTTATACAAGGTTCTGTCTTGAGTGTATTGGATCTTCGTTAAGTGACACAGCGCGAAAATCTGTACTTCAATATGCTCATCTAGTATTTAAAGTTCTTTGAGTCAAAGACATTTATGGTATACACTGCAGCTCACCTATGTTCCCACATCTGAGTTGGGCGGTCGTGGACCAACTCTTCGAAATCTGAATCCTCATGGAAGACGTCTATTCACACGTAAGTCCTTGATAACGTTCAAAGTGTATTAAGGGTGACGACTTACCGCTCCCTTCGCTATCTCCTCCATCTTCTATCTCTTCTTCAGAAGCAGATTCCTCATCGGGATAGTCATTCTTGTACCAGTCCTCCGCTGCGACAGATGTCAGTTACAATGTATCAATGTATGAAAAAAAAGCCGACTTACCGTTCGAATCCTCGTCAAGCTCATCATCGTATTCCGAGTCGCTTCCCGAACCAGCATCGTCATCGTCAGGAAGGCCAGTTCTACATCATAGCTCGATTTTGAGTAAATATACTGAACGATATCAAGCCACTTACACTGTTCCGACATTGGTGTACGAAGCGTAGAATTCCCGGAACGTCGCAGGCCGCGAGTAAAACACGTCCCAGACATAGTCGTCGTCTTTATTGGAGACGACGCCGCCAGATGAAGATGCAGAGACTGACGAGTCCTCACCATTGACTAGAACTGGATTTAGGGACGTTTGAAGTGATAGCGTCGGCTTTGAACTTACGGCGCAAGTAGTCATTCAGCATGGGTAAGAACTTTGCCATCTCAGCATCCTCTGATGCCGTATTGGCCAGCGACGTCGAGGATGGAATAGCTTCGTACATTGTCACACTTGCTTTCTGCAGCTCTTTGTACGAATGTATCTTTGGTCTGAAACAACTGGGTGAGCATCCGGTAGCAAGGTTTGTGAAGATGGGAGAGAAGCATACGGTTCGGTAGCTCTTCCTCGGCTTGCCGTCTTTACTGGTGTCTGGACAGATTCACTGGGTACAATAGTGTATTTGCGCGCAGGGTCATCAATCCGGGGTGGCTTATGAGGAGGCTTCACTTCTTTATCTTCTACGGTTTCAGTATCCGTGCTTGCTCCTGCGCTAGCTCCTTCGGGAGGAGGTTTCGCAAATTGTAGTCCTCGTTTCGTTATGACCTCGCGTCGTGCGAGATTAGTTATACGAGCCTAGTGTTACACTTGTGTTCAATAGATAAGTTTCACTCAAGTGTAGCACGCACCTACCTGAAGATCTTCTTTCTGCTTCTCATCCTGCCAAGTGGTAGGTTCGACCGTCTCCGCGAATTGAAATACATTTATCGGCCCTTTCGTCTTCTTTCTCCGTGAGCCGCCCTCGACAACTAGCAACCGGATGGATGTCTAGTCGAGTCTTACTGACATTGAACATACTACTTGCCGAGTGCATCCAGAGGTTCCTCATTGCGTTTCCGTTTGATACGAAGGATAGTATATTGTTGTTGACCTTCCGTGTCCATGTTATTGATTGGCGTTACAGTAAAACTAGAATATAGACCAGACAAAGAATGAGGGATGAGGAATGCTTCAAGTGGGAGTTCAAGTCTAAGTGGCTGCAGGTTTCAAGGCCGCCGTGCATCGGCTGCCTGTGACTTCAGTTTATATTGGATCTATCCGACCTCCCGATATCGGGTCTGTGTTCTAATGGTTATGATTTCTGCTTCACATGTGGTATCCCGCACGCAGAAGGTTCCCAGTTCGATCCTGGGCAGACTCATTTTTTCTCCTGGAAATACATTTTTCTGCGTATGCCGTAGTTGTCCAACTCTCGCTGAACAGCTTGTCGTCTGTTCACACAAGATCACCAAGCCGCTGTGCCAGCAGTTTTACTTTGTTTCGGCCGAAAGATGCCGACGGACTCCAGAAAGCGTGTTCTCGACGGTTTGCGCCCGGAAACCACTGGACCTCATGTTTCCATCCAGTCAGAATGTTGTTACTTATAACACACAGCCCAGTCATGCGTACAGAAGAAAACCCCCTTCTTGCTACCGTACGGTAATATCTTGAACGACTATTACACCCCTCACGTCCGTCGTCGAGGCTCCCTGCCAGTGTCGTCGCGTGCTACCCACGAAACGTCCAGTGATGACTAACGCCTCTCATGACCCTACGCTCTCTGTACGAGAAACGTTGACGAATCAAACATTGTAAGTCCGCTGTAGGCTCTTGTTGTTTTCGAGGAAACCAGGAATAAACTATACCCCTATACTCTAGACCCAATCTTCCCCCTGCCAATCAGCATCACGATTTTATACAGTCCATCGAGCCAGTAGAGACTCAGATGCAGACAACGATAGCAGATGGAAAGCCCGATCTAGAATCTGCCACTCACCACGCTGCGCAAGCCCTGGACATAGAACATGCCGAGGTCGAAGACGACCCGCGAAAGTGGTCACCACTTCGGAAGGTTGGTGTTACTATCCATGCTGTATGATGGGTCCTGCCTGCATAACACTCATACCGATGTCACAACTAGTGGATCGTTCTTCTCACTATTTCTGGTGCTGCCACCATCAGTGGTTTCAGCGCGAACATATATAACCGTGAGCATAAAAATAGGATATGTCAAGCTGCTGGTGTCAGTGGCTAACAGAGATCACCATACTGTAGCTGGCATCGCTCAGATAGAGGAGCAACTAGATGCTACTCCCGGACAGATCAGCTGGAGTTTGTCTATATTCATTCTTCTTCAGGGTTGTGTACCTCTTCTCTGGAGTGCCGTCAGCGAAATAGTTGGCAGAAAGGTGACTGTTCCCTCAAGCTTATTCACTCAGATGCTGACTGTATTCTACGGCTAATCAGAAAGTATACCTGGTATCTCTGTCCATAGGACTGGTTGGAGCCATTGTAGCCGCTACCGCGCGTTCGGTTGATGTCCTCATTGGCATGCGTTGCTTGCAAGCAGTTGGGTATGCACAGCACGATTCTGCGTTCTACCTAATGAAAACTCAATCGTCGTGTACCTACAGCACTTCCGCTATTCTGTCCATAGGAGCAGCAACTCTGGCTGATATCTACGAGCCGCACGAGCGTGGAACCATGATGGGAATCTACTACTGGTAATAGGGTATTAATACACTTCAGAAGCCGATGTATGCTCACGAACTTTTGCCTCCGATAGCGCTCCTCTTATCGGCCCAGCACTAGGCCCAATTCTTGGCGGTGCGCTCACACAAGGTTTCGACTGGAGAGCAACCTTCTGGTTCCTTTCTATTGTCATCGGATCGGTACTCTTCGTCTTCGTCTTCTTCAAAGACACTTTCCGCCGGGAGAGAAGTCTCACGTATCAGCGCGTCCTGCAACGAGTCAGGGCACAACAGATGGCCGCACAACGATCCGAGACATCAACACTGAGTCATGTAACCGTCGTGGAGAAGAAGCCGCCTCGGCTCTTCGGTAAGAAGCATACAACAGAAGAGGACGATGAGAAGAAGCTTTCTCGAGAGCAGCCAGGTGACCTCGAGGCGCAGCCTGCCAGCGAAGATACTTCGGCCGAAGTGAAAGAGATAAAGTTATCTCTGACAGACGTCAACCCTATTCCTCCCATGTTAGACGTCTTAACTAGACTGAACAATGTAGCCATCCTAACTTGTTCTGGTATGCTCTTACCTCTTCATATCTCAATAATACCCCAAATTAATGGCGTTATAGGTATTTTATTTGGTGTCACGTACAGCATTTCATACACGTGCTCTATCACTTTAGATAAAAAGTATCACTATAATGCGATGCAGATTGGGTTAGTGTTACTGTCGTTTGGTTGCGGTGAGTTCCAAAGACCATCTGTCCGATGTTTTGCCACTCACGCGATCGCATAGGTAACATGCTAGGAAGTATACTCGGCGGTCGATACTCTGATTACATTCTACGGCGTATGAAAGAGAAGAATGGAGGGAAGACCGAAGCAGAGGCGAGTGCAACCCCCTTAGTTTGCCGAGTGGTTCGCTGACCGCAACGACTTACCAGATGAGACTGGCGAGTACAAAATGGTTCCTGCCTATGATACCCGTTTCCGTCGCTGCCTATGGATGGATGAGCGAACGACACGTGAACATCGGCGGTATCTGCGTAATACTATTTATCATTGGCTTCTTCTTGATGTGAGTTTATTCAGCATCTCATAAACAGCAACTAATATTCGTTGCACAGTGCTGTCTACGCTAGCACGCTAGCGTATATTGTCGATGCCAATGTTGGGCGGTCATCCTCTGCTGTAGCCTGTAATAGCCTCTTCAGAGGAGGCCTAGCCTTCATGTCCGCGGAAATTGCTGTTCCGTTACAGGCAAGTCTGGTCTTTGCATTTCATACACCTCATATCAGGTCTGATCCACATGTGAGCAGAACTCTATCGGTGACGGCGGCTTATATAGCGTATGGGCGGGAATCACTTTGCTCGCCTCGTTCGCTCTCTTCATGGTGATATGGAAAGGTGCAGAATGGAGGCAAAGCGCCATAGATAGGGAGAATCGACATCTTAAAGAGGAATCCTCGTAGACTCCTCCACGCACCGGTACATTCCACACACTCCACTCGCTTTATATATCCAGACTGCTACTAGATGAGGTACCCCTATGAAAAATATACGTCCAATCATGCCCTAATGATTACAAAATTGGTAGGATCTGTATGTTGCTACACTATGAAAGACCAGATTGA